>JAPYZC010002932.1:0-24517 GCA_030522665.1 Ichneumoninae sp. A BG-2022a | reverse complement strand
TGAATGTCCTTAAATTTCGTACAGACTTTTTACTGGACGCGATGTGGTGGTCATTATCGAAATTGCAAACACATGTATTGTATAATTATATACAATACATATAATAACATCACTTATTATATGTATCAATCTCTCCCGAGTTTCAAACACAATTATAAAATCCATCTCAACTATGGACGATAAACCTAAAACGATAAAAAATAAATAACACGCACACTGATCGCCATGCTATCCTTGATATCCCCGTCAGCGGCGTTCTGAAAATGGAATGATCCTTTATGAATCTGCCGGCCTCTTTGTGCGTAAGTGTTGTGGGACATTTGTATCCTCGATTTTATGCACTGAAAACAGTTTGCCCTAATGTGAAATCGCATTTTTGGGATTAAAATCTAAAATATTAAGTTTGGAGCAAATTGAACGTCATATTCGAAATCGAAGGGCCCCGACAAGACCCTATGAATTTTTTTTGTGTATGTGTTTAGTGACAATCCTAAAAAATGTGTATCTCAGTTACGCTGAGATACATATAGACATAGTGAGTGGATTTAGTTTCTAAATCCATTCCAACGTAACCGAAAGGTTATCGAACTAAATGTTATTTCGTACGTCGTGTTCGATATGCATATTTTCATTTTTTTTTTATAAATGTCCCAACACAACCTGGAAATGTCCTGGAAAATGTCCTTGAATGTCCTTAAATTTCGTACAGACTTTTTACTGGACGCCATGTGGTGGTCATTATCGAAATTGCAAACACATCTATTGTATAATTATATACAATAAGGTAAACGTACCAATGCCCGAACACTTAAGGGAGCAGTCCCAGTCCCCGGACATGCATGCAAAATCGTATTTCCATCTCTTGCACGTACGCCGTGTTCGGCCACTGGGACGTGTCTGGTCATTGGTACATTTACCTTACATATAATAACATCACTTATACTAATATGCATTTGTTTTTTTTTTTTTTTTTTTTTTTACAGACGATGCCGATCGTAGTTATGCTACTCTTCACGACTGTGGTAAGTACACTGAGAAATAAATACATAATAAAAGCATCCATAGTAACACTTTACCATAAATAGTTCCAAAGAGGAACGTCTACATTTTACAGTTACAATAATGACAAAAAAATCGTGGTTGCATCCATGATTATAGTTTAATCATTTATACATATATTCAATGAAATCAATAATCATGAACTATATCACTAGTGAATATATAGTATGCACTATATATAGAACTATATAGTGATTAATTGAATATATACTATTAGAAACTATCGATATAGCTATTCCCCCGGGGAACGATTCGTTATAGTTGGAAATACTATCCATTTCCTCAGTCTATCAATCAATGTCAAAGATCTATCATCGTTACCCGGCCTGGCGGTGTTTAATTTGTTTATCGATTTTTGTTATTTCAGAACGCCGTACGTGGCGAATCAGAATGTCACGATGATCAGGGTTGTTCATCGGACAAATACTGTTATGCCGTCTCCGGTAGATGCGTTGAATTTACAAGATGTATACGTTACAATAGGCTAGAGGCATCGTCACCTGCTCGGCAGCCTTCACAGTGCGGGCCTTGTCGCCCAGGGTAAGTTGTTTTATTCATCAATTTTATAACTTTCAAGTTCATTGTACAATCTAGTTTGACGATATCGCTAAAACATTCTTTATTGCAGTTTTCATGAAGAACTACTTGGGACCGGGGAACCAGCATGGTCGTGCAAAAAAATGATAATGGGAACCCAACATACTGAGACCGGTGAGCACGCTTAGTTAAACCCTCAGTTAGATGACTGTGAGCAAAGATATACTTAATAAGAATGATCTAAACATACATACATATATATCTACAAATCCCATTTTCGACCGAAACCCTAGCAAGTTGACGGACGGCTGCTTTTAGGGAAAAAAACTAAAAAACGGACACGTCCGTTGGAGAAAAAAAAGCGAGAAACGAGAAAGGGCCGAAGGTTTTTTAAAAAAATGTTTGGCTAAGTTTTTTTTTTTTTTTTTTTTTTTGCTTTTAGTGATGTTTGGAATGGAAGGACAGAATAAAAATACGATCTTGGTCATTTTTCGGTTACGGGAACCGAAAACGGACCAAAACAAATTTTTCGAAAAAAACGGTCGGTCCGTTTTCTGTTTCCGCAACAGAAGAAAGACCAAATGCCAACAAAAAATGTACAGACCGTTTTGTCGTTTTTTACAGTCAGTTTTGTTCCCCAACGGACGTGTCTTTCGGTCCGTTTGCGGTCCATCAACTTGCTAGGGAAGTGACGTATTTTCTATTAAATTCCCAATTTGTAAATTTGATAGTCGATGGCGAGGGTGTGAAACGCTCGATCAACGACGACCTGCTATTTACATTAATCTCTTACCTAAATTTCTTTTCAGAACCCACAAACAATATCTCTTGGCCTTGGGGTCCCTGGCTCTGGGGAAGTGTAAGCCTCGCCATAATTTTTTTGCTGAGCTCCGCGGTGTTTTGGCTTACGAAATGTTAGTATTTATAAAAATTTGACATTATATTTCATCTTCGATAAGTGGCATTTATTATTATTATGTAATGACTGTAATTATTAATATTCCACAGATATTCGTAAGAACGGCCACGCGAGAATATTTGAAAAGGTATCCTTCTTCAAAGTCAGACCCACTGCCCCGCCGCAGGATGATGGTAAACACATGTCAATTTCATAGATTATAAATCGGAAGGCACCAATCAATATTTATTTTGTTTCTAACTATTATTCATTAAATTCGCAGCGTCCTATCGATTACGAGGATCGTCCTGCGACGAAGACGAACGTCCGCCCAAGTATTCGTCTGTAATAGGAACCAATGTAGATCGAGAACAATTAGTTAACGCAGCGCCATCCGCGACTCCGTCGTGGGTCAACAAGCCTCACTACGATCCCGATTATAATGATAACATTGCTGACGGTGCGGCGATGCCCATTCGATCATCCTCAACGAATATACAAATGGATCTCGACGAGGAGGCGGAAACAAATCCAAGTTCTTGGACTCCAGGGTGAGTGAAATTCAACACAAGCCTGCGAAACGATCGAGTTTTACGAATCTTTGTAAACTCAGGTTTCTTTTTTTTGTTTTTCAGACAACTGACTGTGAATCTGCCAGCGCGTCCGTTCGCTCGGTTCGCCACCGAACCGCACGAAAATGTACTCAACAATGCGTTGGTGCGAGCAAATTGTCCATCCAATTCTACACAAATGGAAAACGGGGCCTCGGACGATGGATCCGAAGGATCTGAGGATTCGTCTCGACCGCGGGCTCAGGGAGATACATTCTGCGGACCGAATGTACAAATTAACCAGACTATAACTCTGAATATTGCTCAGGGTGGCACGAAGTAACGTCGATCGTTGTTGGGCGCGTTACTTGCGTTTCATTCTTGTCATAACTTCCAAAGTGCCACTCATCGTTATTCCCAGATCTCGTAGCTGATTTTTAATCATGTTGAATTTAAGATTAACGAAACTTCACATATCTCCTGCTAAAATATGTAATTCACTTTACATGAATCACTTACCATGTGAAGTTGGTCATTTCTACATACTAAAATACGTACTTTCGATGTACGACGCATCATTATTCTGGATGAATGGTTGAGCAAACATGAAAAGTTTGCTTCGAGAGATCCCCTGTCTGGAGAGGAATCTCACGCTCTCTCGATGGTTGACTAATACGTTTAAGTCATATGGACGGCTAAGAATCAAAAGGGCGTAAACAATATACGTTAACGTGGATGTTCCTATTGATTCTTCGCCGTCAATACCAATTGTTATTGTCCCGATCCAGACGAGACTTTGTCACACATTTTTCTGACGATCGGGCAAGATTATAGTACTTTCAACGGTCACTTCCGTGTGTTCCCTACGACGGTCGATATTCTTCCTGTTAACCACTGGAAGGTTCCTTTTTCATTTTTCTCTTTTTTTAAAAACGTGACGAATTACTCGCCGGGTTGTCACGATTTTATTGGTAATGATTTTTTGAGAGCGCGTTGTTGGATCTTTATAAATGAAATGTCACTGAAACGGGAACAACGTTGAGGGGACCAAATATTTTTAGAATTTATCAATAAGTAATTTGCTACGAATGATCTATTGTACATTGTCGAGTATACTCGATTACATAATATTTTTGTGAATTCATTGGAAAAGAAAAGAACATTGTGTTCGCATTGTTGGATAAACATTAAAAATATGAATGAATTGCTCATATCGCCATTGACTTACTCTCTCGACTGAGAATGCACCACGACTTCGTTTCATGAGGACGTAGTTAATGGAATAAAGTTTATTTAAAAAATAATATGAAAATACAAATGAGTGCGGTAATAAAAAATGTGGATATAGACAATAACATAATATAACTTTGTTGTGGAGGGAATTGACCTAGAGTGGTAGAGGAGGCATTGAATGAATTCCTCAAGCAGTCATATCTGCAGGACTCTGAAACAAATAATAACGATCACTAAAGGGGGCAGAGCTTGCGAAACACAATCAAACATTGAGGAAACTCGTCGAACCGTTAAGTTTTTTATTCGTCGAAATGTGTCTATCGAACATCTACAAAAATATCGGGATATTCACTGCGGATCCTCGAGGCCAATTATTTAAATTCTACGGCTTCGAGTTTATTACGTACCTGCTGTCGGCTTAGGAAATCATTGCGGGCGGCAGTGTTTTTTATTTCTTTTCACTTGCGCGTCAGACTATTGTTACTCACGACATCGTGGTTTGATGGTAATTAAAAAAAAGGGAAAATAAAAAAGAAACTTACGCATCGTGCGATATTACCACAAGATAATGTTAAGATAACGTTTTCTCTGTCATTAATCCTGGGTAAAAGTGGGCGTGTGGGGTTTGCTGACTCGGAATAAACCAACGTTCGCATGACTAAAGATCGCTCTCCATCGAGCCATGTGAGCCGACTACGTAAGCTACAATTGTCGCATGATCGAGTTTTCCGGGAACCATCGACATCTTGTCGAGCATCTTCTTCCTTCGGGAACGCTGCTCAAGCTTTGACAACTGTACCAACTGGCCGTCTTTCTGTTGAGCATAGTAGAGATCGGCGTCTTCGAGGATTCGTCGTTTCGCGGCAGTTATGCGAACCTGGCGGGATAGAAGATAATAAATAGATAATCACGGAGTCTCGCGTATCTTTAGGCAGATTATCAACAAATATGTTATGCAGGAGGGTGCTAATTGAATCTTACCGCAAAATCCAATAGCAGCTCGCAGAGTCTTTTGGCACTTTTGCATGGCGGTCCTTCCCCTGATACTCCCCTTCTCAATAGATCCTCCATTCTGACGAGCGTAAGCTCGTGTCTCTGGTAAGCTTCGACCACGGGTAACTCGCTACTATCGGCGCTGCCACTGGAGTGCGTCCGTCTCAGACTCTCGCCGGGCTTGCGATTGTGCTTCGGAGCTCTTCCATGACCATCGGACTTTCCCGATCTCTGACCACCGGATGCTGACCCACCGCTAGGCAGCACAGCGAATTTTCCGACTACGGGATCAAAGTTGTCGGATATACCGTCACTCGTGAGAAAAACCACGTCGCCCTGCTCAACCTCGGTCATCGCGAGAGTCAGGTTGTTCAATTCTGGATTGCAACCGTCCACGGGGCCGAGAGCACCGAGAGCATCGCGCATGTCACGCATGCAGTGTATATCGTGAGAACCCCGAGTTATTTCCCTGACTCCGGTTTTTCTGTGAAAGAAAAAAAAAAAATTTATCATTACAGTCGCGCGTTTTGTTGGTTTGCCGCTCAGACTGGCCAGCCAAGCTAGGCGAGAGTAGAGAACGCGTAACGCGCTCCTAAAAATAGAATAATCAATTCAGTCTTCGTAGAGTAGCGGCAGAAACTGCTCGCCCTCGTCCCGTGTGTTCTCGTTTGCGATGCATGTACATTGTAATTTTCCGGCAGTGCTCGGTTTTCGTTATCGATCGTTAAATTGTTATACCTCGAATAAACGTAAGCGAGGCTGTCGCCGACGTTGCAAGTACAGGCGACATATTTCTTGAACGCGGAATTAGTGTCGGTCGTTGGATTCGGAAGAGGTAGAATGGCGCATACAGTCAGGGTCGTGAGCATGCCCTGTTCCTGAAGAATCAGCGAATGGGCCGCGTGGAAGGACCTGAGCAAGGCCACGAAAACATCCTTGGTCGAGGTGACTCCGCCGTTGAGGGCCGGCGAAAAGAAGGCTTTGTTCAGGTACTCCATACTCCCGTGAACAGCGGAACGAGCTGCGATACTCGCTTTCGGACCTGATGATGATTAACGAAGGTTTTAAATAAATGTCTCAAAATAGCGAATCAATGGTTTTTATCGATCAAAGCCTCACCCCAGTTGACTCCATCGGCGAGGGCCAGGATCGCTGCGTTGGGTCGAGCTGCCACACCGAAACAATCGGCAATTGGTTCTCCATTGTTAACGTTATTCGTTGGATTCTTTTCGTAAAGCGTCGTTGCAATTCCATAGGCCATATCGTGAGGGCAGAACCAATTAGCAACCCCCGCAATTTCCGAACCGGTCAACGATCCTGAACATAACGAAAAGGTGTTAGCAACTAGGTCAAAGATCAATCGGACAGCTCTAAAAGCCAACATCCCTGCGTAAATCAATACAAAATGTCGCAAACAAGCGTCGGCCAACGAAATAAGTGCTGATCTATAAACAAATTCGTTCATATCGCCCTAGCATGCTTTACTCGGCGTTGCATCATGGAAAACAAATATAATGTCCGAAAGTTCCAGGCTCCTACAGAATTGGCACATCGAAAAAAAAAAACAAAGTCTTCACAAAAACTGCATGCTCTGATAAACGTAGCAACAATGGGGTCACACCTTTCTGGGCCTTTTTAAACGGAGCCGGGGCGCTCTTAGACTTCCTCAGGGGTATCATTTCCGTTGCGAAATCGGACGGAGGTGGAATAATATCGTTCTCAGAGTCGACTTCGTCCAGAATGTCGAGAGTGTCGTCCGAGGCGGTGCGTAGCACAAGCTGAATTCTCTCGTCGGTAGAATTGTCATTGAGGCTGTCGCTCGAGGCTTCGAGGACGAGTTCCTCGACTCGGGTGTTCTCGGACTCGAAGATCAAACGACCCGGGATTACAGCACCAAGAGGAACATTGTTCCTGCGGGTATCGAAATCCTCGGCGAAACGGACATTCGAGCTCGGTGCCTGATTGACGTTGTTCGAGAAGTAATCGTCCCGGTCATCGGTGTCGAGAAATCCGACAAGATTCCTGTTGCTCTCGGCGGAACTTTCGCGGCTCCCGTGACGCTCCTCGCCATCCAGAAGACTCTCCCTCGAATATTTTGTGTCCGGCTCGTAGAGCTTGCCGGCTGCGCGGATTTTTACAGAGCTGTTGTCGATCGGACACAATGACGTATCGTTCGAGCGTATCACTAACCACCGATCATGCGCGACGGAAAATATACAATCCATCGAGGTGTTAACTGTGTGTTCGAATACATACATCCCAATGTCGATTTTAAAATCTAGTCAAACCTTTGCTCTCGTGTTAACTATGCTACGTATACAAGGGGTTCCAATAAAACTTTATATACGGAGTATGCACTTCGATTATCGCACCTAGTTTTGGTATGGCATATCTCTTATCTATATTGTATCTACATGTTATGAACATTATCACTTGACTGGTGTTGGGATGAAATGTCTATTAAAATAGCGTAACACAAGGGTTCTCTAGACTCACCGGTTGTATTCTGATCAGTCTGATCCAAGATGTCTATGTAATCTACATCTGGATCACTGATACTCAAATGTCTCTGTTTGAGATTGACCGTTGTCAAACCACGATCGGGGCCTGTGAGTGCCGCAAATACTTCTTCCTCCTCTGACAGACTTCCCAAAGTTTTTGACGGTAACTCTTCGGGACTCCTTCCATGGAGTATCACGGGACCCTCCGACTTTTGTTCCAGGCTTGAAAAATTATTCTTCTTTAGATATTATTTTTTTTTTTTTATGTCTTTACAGTCAATCCATTGTTTCTTAACAGTCTTACCCATTGAGGTATCTTGTAACAAAGCATCCTCCGGGGATTTCTGCCTGTGGAGATCTCGGAGTTTGGAGGGTATGCTCTCCGTGTCCTATATTCTCGACAGCCGCGGTCAGGTTGCTGATGGAGAGTTGACGCATGAAGCCGGCTACCCTTTTCCTTAAACTTGGCATCGCGTATCCTGATTTTTAAAAGTTTATTTCCAAATTTTGTATCCAAACTCCTCCCGGCTCATATCTCGTCTCATCTGTAGCTGAAATTACTGAGGCAATACAGGATACATTGTTCGCCTACTCGTACCAGCCTGAAAGGAGACAATCTGAGTTGTAGTGAACGCGACACCTCTTTGTAGACTGAGAAACTTTGGAGACATTGTCGAGTGACAGCTGTCACTCGACGATGGATAAATGACGCAAAAGAAACGGCCTCATTGGTATTATTCTATAAACATTAATCGGCCGACATGAATACCGACTTCCTGCATCCAAATTAGACAAATAAGGTCAAACAGCATCGACGTGACAGGAGAGATACCACACGTGTGTGTGACATATTCTTCGCATGAACAGACTTTAACATGATAGTCAAAGTTACCTCAACTCCGAGACGATCGTTAGTTACAGATGGGACTGTGCAACACTCGGACTAACATTCCAATTTGTTCAGAAAATTGGATACTTTTGTCACGATAAGAGCGTGCGGGTGCGTCACGGCCATGTTTAATAAACTGTCAAACCTAATGCAGTGCGTAGCTATCGGTTTGCCGTCAGACCTCCCGAACGTTAACTCGGGAACGATTTAAAACTCCGAATAGGTCAAGTTCTCGCAGTGCAAATACCCGGTGGACATATAACCGCAGAATCTTCAAAATTAAACCTGAAGTAATGGCATACTGGACGCACGTCACTTCCGGTCGAAAAATTAGATTTGTAAACCGGAAGTGACGTTTCCCAAACAAAAAAATCAATGAAGAAAAGAAATGTCATAAGTCGGTCGCAAACTCGGAATATTTCAATTATCATTCAAACACTGTAGTGAGCTTTACCATAAAGTACTCGTGCAAGTAACTAAGTATTTGCGGCTTATCTTTGTTTTTACTTTATACGCTTGCTTAAACTTTGAGAAGAGCCTCACAACGCCAATCTATATAAGGTTCATATACATGGTGTTTTTTCGGCATAGTTACTTTTTGACGGAAAGGAGATTTGGCTACAATAAGCTTGACGTAAATGATACTTACCCTTTTGGCGCCAGATGATGGCCAGATGTATTATTGTGATCCGCCATGCAGGATTTGAACTTTTTTAAGTTCCAGCTTGCCGTTGTTGCGTAGCTACATAAGACGGCGAAGATTGTCATAAATTGTAACAACAAAGTTTGTTGTGTTTAGCAGTTGAATTCCATGTTGTCGATAAAGTTTTCGCGACTTTTTAAGACTGAATATCAAAGGTTTGATGCTTGCGGTCTAATCATCATTCTCAAAGAGATCGAGCCGGTGCTCTCGGGGAACCATTTTGGCGATGGATAAACGATCTCTGAAGCCGTCACAGTTTTACAACAAGGACATCGGCAAATTGGAGATAATATCCCAGGAGAGAGCCGAAAAAAATGCTGCTCGCTTCAAAAGCGAAAAGAGGCGGATGCCTCGTCGGCTCCTTGGGCCTACGCAGATTTGGGAACAGTTTAACAGACAAGCAGAAGCATTGGATGTTGCGAAAAATCGCAGCACCGAAACCGATCTGTTGTGTACATTCGTTCATCAGAAGGAAGATGGTTACCGAGAGTTTGTCGTAGCGCATCCTGAAGTATACTGGTGGTACATGATGCTTCGACCCACGGAGAAAAGGTGCTCGTACGAGGTGAATAACTATCTCATTATTTGGAATTATTAGAGAGATGACAAAAGCATAAAATAAAAAGTAAAATTTATTGTCCTATTCACCTCACAATAGGTTCCAGCACAGTGTGCGAGACCTACGCCTCTGCTTTGATGAATAAGGTCATTTATATTACGGTGTTGTCACATTTTTGTTATTGATTTATTTATTCTTGTCATATCATCTTAATAACGTATATTTCATTTATAATTGCCATCTCGTTAATGTGCTGCTTATGCCTTTTATGGCTTTAGAATATAACATACGTTTTACATCTATACTATACAAGTTTTGGTTTTGTTATAATTATGTGATTGAGTATAGAAGACAATTATATTTTGTGTACGAGACATTTTCTTTGTAGTTCACAAATGCTAATAATATAAATAAAAATTATAGGTAATACCAGAAGGTGCACCCTGCTGGTTGTACTTCGATCTGGAATTTATGATCGATCTGAATCCTGATAGCAACGGTCCAAATATGACCAAAACGCTGGTGCAAATATTCTGTGCTTACTTGTTGAAATACTGGGGTTTGCCATGCGACGAGAAGAATGTCGTTAATTTGGATTCCACAACAAGCTCCAAATTCAGCAGACACTTGATATTCTGTATCAAGGATATAGCGTTCAAAAATAACTTCCATGTTGGACGTTTTGTCAAGGGTGTTTGCAACGAGATAGAGGAATATCTCGATAACAGCTCAGTTTTACACGATATTCTGAGCAACTACGAGATTAAGGATTTGGAACAATTATTTATTGAGACTGGAAAGAAAAAGAAGATCTTTGTTGATACGAGCGTTTACACGCGAAACAGACACTTTAGAACATACAAATCTACAAAATTGGGAAAATTGTCACATCTCAATGTTGCCCCTGATTCCAAACACGTGCCACTTGAAGATCGCGATGACCGAGATCTTGCTGTATTCTTGGATTCGTTGATATCCTATTTTCCAAACACCAAAGACCTCATTACGTTGGAAATGGACAAAGATGAAACAGTTCATGCTAGAAGTTATGCCAAATGTCCAAGCCAACGGATGCACAGTTATGCCAACAGTAGGACCTCACGTTATCCCGAGCTCGACAGATTCGTTTTGTCTCTCATTGAGCCAGGAAAAATACGGCTCTGCAAAGAATTTGAAATGCGAAAAACCATCTTCTACGAAGTTATCGGCAACAGGTAGCCTTCACCGCATTGTTAAGTTAGTACTAGCGTAATGACTGACGCCACCTAAGTTTGAGAGGAATAAAAGAGAATTACAAACACTTCTCGATCGGATAAAAATCTAAAAAATTCCTTTATGTTAAAATTTGTTTAAAATCGTAATTTTCAAGTATTAGATAAAATTATGAAAAAATTCATACGTATTCAGAAAAATTAACAAATCATTTTTGGAAAAAAAAATTTGGTTGCCGGGTAATTGGTTGCTCAATTTTTTTTTCCAGTAATTTGTTATGAACATTATGAAATTATTGTTATGCACAAACAATATTTTCAGCACCTTTTATGTTAGAATTTTTTCAGATTTTTTCCTCATCGAGAAGTGTTTGTAATCTGTGTCTTTTTTCTCTCAAACTTAGGCGGCGTCAGTCATTGTACTTCCTTAGTAAACTTGAGTATGAGGACTGTGTTTTAGTGTGCATTCAACGATTTTCAGGTACTGTGCCAATATAGGAAGACAACATAAGAGCAACAACGTCTTCTGGGTAGCCGATTTGGAGAAGAATACCGTATATCAAAAGTGTCACGACGAGGACTGCGCAGATTTCAAGTCTACGCCTATAAAGATTCCACAAGAGGTATGCTTCCAGATGGCCGATGAATACGACGATCTCCTTCTCAATATGTCGGAACCCAAGGACAATTAGTTATAGAAAACGATCAGCTGGGCAAGAGATACATATTTTAATGTATCTGATGTACAAATTTATATTTCTTCATTGATAATACAATATATATATATATATATATATAACATTGCTATTACGTTTCTTACACGTGAGCTCTTTCGTGTGTAAAGACCATAAGCGTTTATTAATCGATTGACTGAGCTTTTGTATGTTATTCTCAAGTTGCCCTGCCTGAAACTATACACGGAGCAACTTGTGAATTCAAACAAAGCTATATTATTTATTATCTTTACGCTTACTCGTAATTCCACCCCACTTCATAATACCACAAGTAAATACAATAGATAACGATTAGGGATTATTGTCGGAACGGGAAATGCGGTTGAAATATACCAACCTCATTTTTTGTCCCTATTTCGCGACTGTTACAGATCAATCGGCAATATTATACAGCATGATCCGCCGAAAGGATCGTCGATGGTTGATCGAATCTCGGGATTCCATATACGCTCTCAGGTGCATATTAAGAATGAACAGTTTCATTTTATAAAAAACCGAGAATACTTCAAATTATTTTCTCCGCGTCCGCTTGAAACGCGTATTTCCTAGGCTCCTCCGACGACGCCGTTACATCCGATTTATTTCCGCCGGTCGAATTTGTATCTCCCGACGAAAATGTATATAATTGTCATGCAAACAGCTTCGTGAGGAATAAGTATCGCAGATAACCGTGTTCCAGCTCGGGCTTCGATTCTGTCGGATCACCCTTATCACTCACGAACACTTTCGGTTCTTCATCGGATTCATTCTTCTGTTCCTTGGCCTCGTCGTTTTTCTGTTCACACTCCGGCTTGGGGTCGGTCTTTCCATGATCTACATGTTTTTCGTGCACCTCTTCGTTTTCTTGCTCCGGTACAGCTTCCTCCACGCCGACCGATTGATTCGCTTCCGAAACCGTCTCGATCGATGGACTAACTGCAATCTTATCATGGCTTATCACTTCATCCGAAGTGACGATTGCCTTTTCGACTATGTAACTTTTGTACTCTTTGGCAGCCTCTCTCATGCGGCAAAGGAAATCCGGAAGACCTGCGACGAACAAATATCGTTTGGATTACGAAGGGAGATACGAATTTTTGCATGCCCATGCATGCGAAAACTCACCACTCATGGCGACCCACGCAGTCACGGCCGACGGTATATTAACGCCAGGATCGTCGAAGTAGGTAAGTCCAAACTCGATTCCGGGCTCGTTGAACTCTGTACAAGGCCTTATCACCATGTATGACCAGTACGTCGTCACTCTGTTTACGTACATACGTCAGATTATTGTTTGGTAATGGTGAATGAGAGTTCGCTCCTATTTCGATAGTGTACTTAAATCCATCATTGAACAGTGTTCAGTTGTCGAAATAACTCACAATCCGTAACGAATTATGAAACTAGAAAAGATTGATCGACATGCTTAACAACGTCGTACAATCCACATTCACGTGACGCTCGATTTCGGCGAAAAGAAGCACACATACGTAACGTTCTTGAGATTACCTGTAAGTGTCGGGCCTGACGGGTGCGTTTGGATGATTCGTGACTTTGCTAACAATCACAACGATCCCTCTGTCCCTATCTACAACCCATCTCCGTTCGTACACGTAATCTCTATTCGAAAAAAGCCTCTGGAAAATAAATGTAACGAATATAAGCACGATTTTGCAGGCGCGATTAAAAGCAAAGCGCACAGAGAGCAAAGTATCAAAACAATTACAGGCCATGTCATTTCCCAGTAGATAACGTCGCTCTGCCGATCCTGCTCCATCTTCGACCGTGGATCCGAGTCTATGATCTCCAATCTCCTGGCGGTCGGATCCCATTCCTTTCTGTACTCGACGTCGACCTGCACTTGCAGAAAGTCCTCGGCCGAAACGTCCGCGAACGAGCCGAATACCTTATACGCGTACAATCCACCCGTGTTGGGCTCTTCTTTTCGCCACACCAGCATGTCCTTTCTTTCGATAAAAGGCTGCCAGTCGATCTCTGCAAACAGAAACACAGCGCGTTTTATCTTAAGTACAGACTCCAAAATGAATACATCGACCAATAGGCCGATTTAATGAATTTGTTTTTTTCCGGCCCTTCTATTTTTATCCAACAACACGCGCATGTATCGTGTGCTTAATTGACAATTACATAACGACTGTTACAGACAACGAGAAAAGCTTGTTTGCTGATTATACCCTTCTGTATTGAAGCAAGAGCAGGCTTAGTCCCGTGACACGTGCAATACTCCACTCCAGGCTGAGTAACGTCTATCACTAGTCTGCGACGACATTTTTCGCAGACAACAGTCGCGTCTCTGAGCTTGTAAATTCCTTCGATCTCTTTGGAGTAACTGCAACACAATAGGCGATTAAATTAATGGGAGCAATGGCAACAAAATAAGTTTCACGAGCGTGAGACAAACGGAACTGCCGGTCATGGGTTTCCGTGATAATCGGAAATTAGGAGTTACCCAAAAAGCTCTTGTTCCGATATCCTCTCCCCGTCCCAGTTGTACATCGTCACCCCGACGGCGCTGATAAGAAATTCACGGGTGTTGCGTCCGATCCGACGCCTCCACGATTTTATGAACGCCTTCAGAGCAACCTCGTCCCAAATTTTCGTGTACAATTGAAACAGTTGTATGCTACGTCTCACACGTTGCGCAGCTATGAATTCAAATTGTCTCGTGCACGCTCGAGCAACCTGAACACCCTGCTCGCTGAACCACAAACCTATCCGTCTTCCATAACCACCAAATTTTCCGTAATATCTACACTGTCCGAGAAGCAGCACGTTCATCTGAGGGGCTTGTGGGACGTTCGGTTTCAAGCGACGCAATAGTATCGTTGACATGTGAGACGAGTACATGATCGGGGAGAAGCTTTTTAATTCCTGGGTAGATATAATCGAATTAAACGGGATCACAAGTAATTGGACATCGCGCGTTTTTGAATGTTCCCACCGATCACGAAGGCGTTTTACAGATTTATAAAAAAAAAAGCTCGTACGACCTTCGTCGTACAGAGATATGTATGTGTATCGACAATCAGTACGTCTGCGATTACGCGCGATTAAATATTGAGGCAGAGACGGCGAAGCGCGTATTACAGAAACGTTGCTCCGGTTTTCATTCGCCTCTTGGGAGGGAGGAATTGTCACGTGCGACCATCTCTCCGAGAGCTCCGAGAATCTAGTGGCCACCAGTGACGGTGTTCTAGACCCAGCGCCAGCCCCACCAGCACCTCGCTCGGTGTCCTCCCGTTGATACGACGTACAGTCGAGCTTTGGTATTCCGTCTGCGATAAAAATGTCGACCGCCGAACTGAATCCGAGGCCCGTGAGGGTATCTCCACTTATTAAGGTGAGAATAACCTGTCTCGGTGTGTTCCCCAGAATCCCTTTAAAAAATTCTATCAATTGTTTTACATCCAACGTCCTTGGAACAATAGGCTCTTGTCACTTTTCGGTTTATCGACACGGTGCGCTCCTTCACCCTCCGATATTCAATTCTTATTACATAATTTTTCTAATAATCGATTCGAATCCTTTAAGAGGGTTTTTTTTTTCTTCTGAGGAAGAACACTCTTGTCACTTAAGCTGTCTGTCGTCATTCACTTGTTCTCAAACGTCCCTGAAATTGTCGGGATATCGAGATCCTCAGAGCCGTTCTGTTATTCCTTTCGCGATCCTAACCTCCTACAATTTAGGCTCGTATATTCTCGATGTTCATTTTGCTCGTATCGAATACAGTTCGGTCGATGGAGCTTCCTCGCAGCCGGGATCGTCTATGGAATCGTCAATCAAAGTAGATTGAGCAAAAAGGAGACTTTGTGGCGCGAGGCTGAAGCGAAACGCAACATCATTCGTGACAAAAAATTAGCTGAAGAGAAGAGGATCGCTAGTGAAGGTGAGATCGACAATCCGGCTTTTTTTGGTGATCTGTTCGCAAGAACAGATTTATCTTCTTTAAGCAAATTCTGATACATTTTATAAACTGAACTTTTTTCTTACAGCCGAAATGAGAATACTGGAAGAGCAATTGAAGTAGACCACCTTTCTCCGCCTAGTCCGTTTCTCTGTATGTAATGAAACTCACCTGTATAAAATTGAAGAAAAAAAACAAGAACAATCATTACGTACTTGTTTCACGTTCCATCTTTATAGAACTGAATATGTACTATTTGAATGATCAAGGAAAAATATAAATCGCCGTAGATCCGACAGACGAGTACACTGTTATATTTTTATTCAATCCTCTCGACAACCGTCTTGCATGTACACAATGCATTTTATTATTGTAAGACAATTGGTTAGCGTTTTACAAATATCAATTAACAAATGAAAGAATAAAAAAAATTATCGCCCGAACAGGGACTTGAACCCTGGACCCTCAGATTAAAAGTCTGATGCTCTACCGACTGAGCTACTCAGGCTCGGAGTTGTTGACACCATGAATCACATTAACAGCAACGTACAGAGGGTTGGCGAATATCTATGAATATATGTTACAAGACAGATAAATTTTATATGTAGACAAAAAAAGTATGTCAAGATTTATATATTAAAGGCAGTATATTTTTAGTGACTGATATAGGGTAGAGCGGGGCAAAATGGGGCAACGGGGCAAAACGTCATTTTCCATTAATTTTTGGATGCCCGAATTCACCCTATCGGATACATCAGGCTTTTCTGCCCAGTTTTGCCACCTTGTCCGATCCAAAATTTGATTGGCAAATTTAGTTTTGCCCAAAAACCCTGTTTTGCCCTGTTGCCCCATTTTGCCCCGCTGTCCCCTATATAGCTTCGATGGATGTCCAGTCAGTACATGACTGACTGCTAAGTAATTGAAAAAGACTATGTCGACAAGTTGCTCCGAACAATGTTTATTACTTTATATAATAAAGCCCCATTTTGCCCCGCTCTCCCCTATATAGCTTTGATGGATGTCCAGTCAGTACAAGACTGACTGATAAGTAATTGAAGAAGACTATGTCGACAAGTTGCTCCGAACAATGTTTATTACTTTATATACATACTTTATGATACAACAAAATATACAAGATCATATGTGTGGTCCCCGGATGACCGAGAAATGGTTTCTGGTAAAAAAAAATATTATAATTACACAAGTACAAGTGGTAAAGTGGTTTGAAATAATGGAATTTGTAATGAGTATCGTCCCGCGATTATTATTGTCTTAAATCGCGATGCCTATATAGTTAGACCGCGTCGGAGTTAAAATGCCATGTAGTATTATATAGAAGAGATGCTATAGAGATGACCTCTAGGCTGGAATGACTTCGGTTTTGTTGTCCTTCGTGACGAGTTGCAAGAGGCTGCCGTTTGCGGGACGCTCCTGCTTCTGAGACCACTTCCAAAACAGCCTGCCAAAAGTAAAAAAATATATTAGACGACTCTTCATAAAAAGTTTCCGTGTGTTTATGATACAGCAGCAACGACGCGCTTAGCGTGCTCCAGAAACATATGTAAATGGTTAACTCCGAAATTAAAATTAGTTTTTTTCTTAGAATGCATGTTTTTTTTAGGTGAAACAAAAAAGGAAGAAAGGCACAAAAAAACTATCCAGCCATTATTTAAAAAATAATTCATAGAAAAATGGGAGAGAATACGCCAAAAAAGAAATTTAAAAAAAACGGAGAATGGAAGAAAAAATACCAAAAAACTCAAAAAAATAAGAAAAAAAACATAAGAACCCAAAAAATGGAAAAAAAACACAAAAATCCAGAAAAGGAAGACAGAGGGAAAAAACGAAGAGAAAAACATAAAGGTCCAAAAAAATTGAAGACAAAGAAAAACAAAAAAAGCAGAAAAAGAACCACAAAAAAAACCAAAAACGGAAGAAAAAACGAAATACTTACTCTGCTATAAACTCAAGGGGTGTCCATGTAGTCGTGTCCGCTTTCGGCATCCACTTCCGGTTCATCGGGGTGTCCAGCGTTACCGGCAATATAGAAGCGACGAGAGATTCGGCCGGAAGTCCACTGTCTTTGGCCGCCAAAGACTTCGTCAATTGATGAACGGCCGCTTTAGCCATTCCATATCCGATCATCCCAGGTGTTCCCTCCAAAGCCGCTTTGGCACCGGTCAATGAAAGAAAGCCATCCTCTTTGAGGCTTTGAGCCGCGAGACTTGCCGCTATCACCGAACTCCATACGCTCTGCTTCCACATGAGCTCACTGTTTGCAAGAAAATCTTTATTCGCGGCGTTTCCACCAGCCCATCCTCCAGCTACGCATATTATGCCGTCGAGCTTATCTTCCTTAATGATATCCTTCACTTGCGACAATATATAAGTTTCCTGTGAAAACACACAAGAAAAACAAAATGAGTATACAATCGATTTCAGCGTATTGTTACGACACATTAACGGAAATTGTACCTGCTCCTTCCAGCTGTGTTCTGCCTTGACAATTATATTTGCGTCGGCCTGGTCATTGGCTTTCATATCAATCGATCCAACCCACTAAAATATAAGTCTTATTACTGCTTGACATTTTCCGTATAAAAATCATTATTCGTCAATAAAAAATCCGAGAATCGAACATCGGTATAAAATGACGATTATATGTAAAAATCGAATTGAGAGACACTGCGACTGACCCGTGCGCATAACTTATGCTCGTTATCTTAACATATGTTTCGAAGTCCTCGCTGTATAATAATAATCAACAAAGCGATAGTGCATGAAAAGCAGGGATAACCGACGAATTCGTATACACGAAATCTCGGATCGTGGCCCAGTTTACGATAAAATGTACGAGCGCGACTTTGATGCAAGGCATTAGAAAGGTTCTGCTCCATTAACAGCCTTGGCCTTGATATATTACTGGCTCACTTGCAGCCTTCCAGCATCCACCAATCGTTTATTCGTTTTCACTTTATTGCTACGCAATACTCATAGGACTATTGGACTGTAGGATTATTATTATTATGTAGATGAGAATTGATGGATTTAAAAAAATTGGATTTCTAAACCACCGGTTGCTACGATTGAGCGGTACATTTTTTCGCTTGTCAATCGATGACAACTTATTGACATTGCAACAAAAGTTGCATCCGATTTGAGGATATAAATTCCGATCGATTATTCGCAATTGACAATACATAAACTCATAACGTGTGTGAAAAGAATTGCTCGTTAAATCAACAAGTAGTCCTTGAATCCTGGATCGCTAAATGTTAGACGAAATATGCAGCTCGTGATAAACTTAACGTGTACTTGTCTCGGTGAGTTAGGTTAATGATAATATAATAGAAGTATTAAATAAGCCAGCTCTATCGCTACATACCCAATTCTTCGATTTGAACTGGGACACGCAAACGGAGCCGAGCGCTCCTTTTCCTCCGTAAACGAAGACACGTCCTGCTACGGTGG
The DNA here is from genome assembly GCA_030522665.1 of Ichneumoninae sp. A BG-2022a. Taxonomy (NCBI): domain Eukaryota; kingdom Metazoa; phylum Arthropoda; class Insecta; order Hymenoptera; family Ichneumonidae; species Ichneumoninae sp. A BG-2022a. The sequence continues at coordinate 5,274 of JAPYZC010002932.1, read as the reverse complement.
CCATTGTTCGATATATGAAAAGATTTGACATTATAGGAGCCGGATTCGTGCGAGTAGAAGTGTATTTTGCCGAGAAAACCCGACGGATGTTCGGACGTTTCCGCCATATGTATGCGACATTGCCAAATCTTATCTCGATATACGATATATAACAAGCCTCGTGACGAGAATAATTTGAATCATGCCGCCGCCATATGTCCGGGTGTTTCACGAATACGACTTGAATCACGTCCTCACATCAGATGCGAACTATACGATTATTCGAAACGGCACTTTTCACTTTACACGCAGTTCTTGAAGTTGTCATTGAGTGCGAACAAAGTTCCAAAAGAGTCCTTTAAAAAGTTCATCATATAACGCATGATACTGTCATTTCGGGAGCGACGTCTTTTCGACATATTCGCGGAACTATTCCCGGGTAATTTTAACGATAGATCCGGCAACGTCGGTGTCTCGGCGAGGCCCTACCCGCAACGCTCTCCGTGATCGTAGGTCTAGCGCGACGTCACGGTAGCCTAGTTGGGTTAGGTTTTACGCTGGAAATTCTTACGAAAAATTTTTTGTTTGGCGATTAATGTTTTCCCTTTGGTATCTTGCGTATTGACCACCACCACGAGCCCGTTACAGGTGTTGCTAACAATCGTGTTTCGCGAAAAGTGCGACCGCGAGGCCCCGCGTATCGGCGTATATGAGATTCTAAACGGAAAATGAGTCGACATGAAGGTACGTACGGTGTGCGATCGTTCTGACTAGCGAGTCTGTTTATGGAGCTCGTCCATTATAGTCGAGATAAAATTGTGTCACGGTCCATATTAGAGAACAGCAAATCACGAAGGATCTGTGAAAAAATTTCGGGATCACCTTGTCGTTAGCAGTTGGATCATATAATTTCTAATTAGATTCCTAAAAGAAAGATAGCTGCTGTATGCTCGGGTAACTTGGAGAGCCCTAATGTCAGAGGGCAGATGGCAGCACCTTCCTAAAATTTACCCGAATTTTTCCTAATTTGCAATCCTATCAATCGTAAAGATTACAAAGATTGTACGATCCTCAACGATATTACGATAAACCTCGCTTCAACGCAGATGCGAAATCGCAGGCTTTGATGAACGCCCAACTGTCAAAGGAGCCCTACCAGCTGATTCCTTTCACATCACCTTTCCTCTACTACCCCCTTCGCCTCTCAACGGCCGTTCTTACATCCAAAAACATATTGCAGCTATTTCCTCGATACTCGGAATACCCTGATTTATATCCAACTACACATGCTTCTTGTATTTCCATGTGCAAACACTGCTACTGCCATGATCTTCCAATAGAAGTTCTGTTATTCTCTGTTCCTTTCAAGCATGGTACTGTTCCATTCTACCTTGCTCCAATTACAAACCATTCTAGTTCGCACCATTTTTGTCATAAGTTTTCAATATACTTCAGCTTTGAGAATCCATTGTCTTCCAGTCCCATGCATTGTCTCAATCTTCCGTGTTATATGGTTTTTAAATCAAACTTGCACTTGTCTAAATTATGCATGATGTAATGTTTTCTAGCAACTGGTTCGTACAAAAATATATGTGGTATAATAATAATGCGCCAAATGCATTATATGTATTACAGATGAGCTTTATACCTTTGAATGCAAAAAAAAAAAAATTACTAAAATTGTGAAGATACAGTTAGAATACTGCTGTAACGCTAATTATTAGATTTAAATAAGCAGCCATTGTTGTGACTGGGTAAAGTGTGATAAAGTTAGGCAGAGACTAACTTCGTTCGCAGTGCGGAAAGCTGCGCTATACGAACTCGGTAGTGGTGGACAATTTTGATAGTCAATTAAGTAAAAGTGATTGGTTCTGTTAGATGAATTGATCTTTGAACTTGGCTCCGTGAGAGACACGACATGCAGCAATGCCGAGCTCTCTCAAATACTATTTCCCTGTTATTACTATTGTTATTCTTATTATTTATCATTAATTATTAATATATTATTTATTGCCATTATTATTAATTGATTTTAAAAATAATACATTAGTTTTCAAAGCTTCGCAGACAAAGAAGACGGTTCAATACAATTTTTTGGCCACTGACCCTTGCTTGTAGATACACTGAGGATATAAATAGCTTTGTTGACACAATAATCTCGACCTAGACGCAAGAAGGATGTTTCATGTATATCCAAGCCCATGTCCTGTATTGATGAAAAAACACGTGTTTATCGGAAAAAAGACCTGATATACATGTGACAATGTGTCAATAAAATATATTTCTCTCTTTACAGCGACCTAGATATAAAATAAATAATCTATGAATTTTTAATACAGATAATCACATATAACAATGTTTCAGGGGTAAGCTGTGACTCCTGCTTAAAGGGAAACTTCCGGGGTCGCAGGTACAAGTGCCTGGTGTGCTACGATTATGATTTGTGCGCCAGTTGTTACGAGGCAGGCGCCAGTACTACACGCCACCTCACCGATCATCCTATGCAGTGCATACTCACGCGAACTGACTTTGGTAATAACAACCTACCGATTATCCATATTTTACGATTTTTCCATATTCGTGATGTGCGCTTAATGATATACGAATTTGCATTGCAGAACTGTATTATGGAGGGGAGGGCGTGAGCGTGGAGCAACCGCAATCATTAACTTGTCCTTATTGCACGAGAATGGGCTTCACAGAGGCGACTTTGCAGGAGCATGTCGCCGCGGATCATCCGGATACGACCTTTGAAGTGGTTTGTAATCCGAAGCCCCGCTTTACACTCGTATTATTAATTTTCGCCTCGATAACAAGATTAATATTTCAACGACGATTAAAATCGCCAGGTATGTCCGGTATGCGCGTCTTTGCCAGGCGGAGATCCGAATCATGTTATCGATGATTTCGCGAGTCACTTGACTCTGGAGCACCGTAGCGGGCCGAGGGATCTCATCTCCTTTCTAGACGAGCCGGCGACCAGCCGGCACGGTGTTCGACGAATACCGCATCCGGCTAGGGGAGTCGGCGCGACAAGAGCCCGCAGGTATGATCAAACTCGGTCCAATAGTGCCTCGCTGAACCGAGTTTTGCAATCACGGAATCGAACGTTGTTTCTCATTATTACGGCGTTGAACCTTGTAGGTCCAACATGCATTTCAGTTCGTCGGGAGGGCTGAGTCCGAGTAGTCGAGATGGTATAGATCCTATAGCGGAATTGCTATCACAATTGTCTGGCGTCCGTAGAACGGGCGGTGGTACAGGCCAGAATTCACAACTTCAGCAGCTGCAAATGCAGTTACAGCTGGAGCGTCAACAGGTCAGGGTACGTTGAAGCATTTTTGTATCTTCGTTTCACGCCTTTCCGATCATTTCATTTATCGAGCGCACGCTTGAATTGCATAGACTTTCAAAACATCAGAAAGAAAAGAAGATTTTAATAAAAATGTTTGCTTGGCGCAGGCTGCCAGGCATCAGTTGGAGCGGTTGCCTCGAAGGCAAACGCAGGGGATCGGCGCGGTGACCGGTAGCGGAGCGAATGCAGGTGGAAACAGCGCTGGCAGCGGAGCCGGCAGCAGCAGCGGCGGTCATTCGGCTACAATGGCCAGTGTAGTTGCGAACAGTACCGGAAGTAACAATAATCCTGCAAACGCTTCGAACCCGTCCAGCTCTTTGTCCAGCAGCTCTCAGAACTCAATGTTCTTGCTACCCAGGTAAATCACGTTACAAAATACCAGAAAATCCCGCTCCCGCGCTACTAAGTTGTTATTAATAAGGTTTTATTAAATTATCGATTTAGTGTTTCGAACCTCATTGTATTGCCAAAAAAACAAAGAGTAGACGCTCGACGAGAAGTTGTCCGCAAAGAGCGCTGGCGAGAGCGCGGAAAAGAGACTGTAACGACGAACGTTCTTGAAAAGCATCGTATTTTTTTAGCCTGCTCCATATATAAACGCGGAGTTGCATGTCATGGTCAACGAACCGGTTGCCAAAAATCTCGTACCGCGGCATCTCTCACTTCAGTTCAAACGCTCCCGTGACTTAGACGTCTCGTGCGCGGAATAATTTAACGTTCTTGAAACTAAAGTTTGCAATAGCTTCCGCGCGGTCATGAGGAATCAGGTGGCATTGTTGAAGTAAAGAATATTAAATTTTTGTGAATAACTGTTATTCACTTGTGTCGTCTCTTGTCGCTCAATGTTTTCATCAGAGGAATCATCTCAGAGGAATAATTAACTGTGTCACGTAACGTTAGCTGCCTTTCGTGAAATAAATCGAGAGAGCCAGAAACATTAGTTGCATCGTCGTTATTGCCAAAGGAATCCTCACTCATTGCCGATGACGGGTTCTGTTGGAAGCATTAAAATGATTCCCCCTTCACGTGTTCGTAGATGCATAACGACGACGCTCTCGGACTCGCAACTTCAGAGCATCGAACGGGAAAGCGCTAATCGAAGTCTCTTCGCGCGTGAGCTCGTTGTTGGCACGCTGTCGCAAACATTGCCGGAGCTGACGCAGCAACAGCAGCAACGAGAGCTGCAACAGTCATCGACCGTTCAAACACCGGCGTCGAGTACAACGACCGCGACGTCCAGTCCGGACACGCCGAATGCGAGCTCGGCCCTCGTGTTAACGAAGAAACAGAGCTCGACGCAGGAAGACAAAAGAGATCAGGGTGCTTCGGCATCCACGATGAATAAATCGGCAGTTGCCACGTCCGGTCAACAACAACAGCAACAACAACAACAGCAGCCGCATCATGTTCAAGCGGCGGTAGCTGCAAGTAGCGTGGGTTCCGGTCTCCCATGCCAAGGACTACCCTCCAATCCCAACGGCATAGGCGCGTCGCAAAATACTCCCATGGTTCAAACTTTAATGCACAGCGTTTTACCTCAACCATTGGTAAGCGTTTCAACATCATATCGCGTAGATATTGAACGTGAAAAAAAACTCCATTCTTAAGGAGGGAGTAACAATAAGAGAAAATTGCAAGTACTTCTTGATGGTGTAAAAATCTGAAAAAAACCATGTATACTAAAGGTACTGAGAAGTTTTATTTTGCATAATAATAATTGTAAAATGTTATTCACAAATTCATCAAAAAATTAATTGGTTAACAAATTACCCGGCAACAAAACTTTTTTTATGAAAATGATTCGTTTATTTTTCTGAACACGTATGAATTTTTTCAGATTTTTAAGTAATCGTTGATTTTTGTTATATAAAAAAAAATAAAAAATCAATTGATAGCTCGGACGATTATCACGCGATATTACTTACACCGAAAACTTCGAT
>JAPYZC010002931.1:0-13765 GCA_030522665.1 Ichneumoninae sp. A BG-2022a | reverse complement strand
CAATGTTTCGGACGATCGCAGATTTCGAGAATTCTGATGTGCGAACTTTTAGTTAATATTGACTAAAAGAATTCCTTTGCGATTTATCAATTAAATCAACGAAAACAATAATATTCACGCGAAACAATAATGAAGATAAGATACATAGAAAACTGGCCAACCGAACCTTTTCGTACTGTCCGATTATTAGGTCGCGTATGTAGTAACGCTTGTACCATTCTCCGGACACTATATCTTCGGTGTTTTAACAGAATTCAACAATAGAAAATAATTTAGACTTAAACCTTGTGTAACTTTTTTTCTGTGCATCATATAATGTATGCAGTTACGATTAGAAGTGTCATAATGGATTTTCAATACTTCAGTTCGGAATAAATCAGATATGCATAGGAGTGTCCGAAGATTGGGACGTGTCCGAACATCGGTACCGTTACCTTAAGGTGATGTCTATAATGTTGCTCACTTCATATCCGATGCGTCCGATCATGCGCAGCGTTGCTCACTTCATATCCGATGCGTCCGATCATGCGCAGCGTTGCGCGGCCGCTTGTTACAATTGACCCGTGTTACTTTTGTCCCCGGTCTCCCCTATCGGGCAGGAATGAAGTTTCGCCCGAAGCTCTTTGACCAGCGCCGCATGCCCGGAGTGGACGCGACGGCGGGATATGCGCCGGAACCGAGGCCGGCCAAGACAGCGTGTGTCGAGCTTTACGAGCTTAGTGGGAGGGGTTTTACTTATGTATTAGTTCATCACGGAAACTGCCGGTACCGGGACCGGAGCCACCTGTGTCTCGCTCCTTTCCGTGGCTCAAGAATTTATGATCGAACCCAGATGCCTGCCGAGCCACCGCGGCCTCCGCCCCGTCGGTCCCCGAGATCGTCCGGGCTATCGATACTTTATTTCCCTCGCCGCGAATACGGAACGCCACCTAGCCCTTTCACGAGGAGATAACTCTGCGGTCGAGGTCGTTCCGCGTCCAGGCCTCGCTGCAACACCTCGCCCTGAAACGACTTCGCGATAATGCCGAGCCGCTGGCGCGCTTCTGCGCTTTTGCCGTGGAACGAATAATCAGCGACGGTGTAAGGTGATAACGGATTGCCGCGCTGTACGCCGGGTGAGCACGGTCCGGGCGCACAACGCGAACAAAGCTACATCGCGGAGGACGACGGGGCAATTGGAGGGAGCTATGATAAATTAAACACCCTGGTGTCACGTCGGCGTTTCGCGGACGGTTCTCGACGATCCGCGGGTTAATTGCCAACAACACTCCGATAGCGCGAATAGGGTAAAAGTGGGGAATATGGACCGGTCCATATATAATTGATTGACGTGTTAATCGAGGTGGGCTATATTCACCACTTTTATCCTACGTCTTCGCTGAGAAAAGGATCTACTAAAAATTACCGATCGTCTGAGAAAAATGACCATAGCGCATTGCAGTAGGAAAATCTGAGACTTTCTACCATAAGATTTTCTAAGAATTTTTGCCATAATATCTCTGAAGCGATATAGTCATTTTCACTAGCTCCTCCTCTCGGTGTTCAAATCTTCGGCGGAAAGATTAACCGTATCGCCGATTCGCCGTCTGTGAATTTTTAGATTTTTTTTTAAACACATTAACTTGTTATTCGAATCCTTCGAAGGTTACGTCTTGGCGAACTCTAGGTTCTCGTTGAACATCCGGTACGTGAAGGGTTGATTTTAATAATTGACTTTAGAATTTTACCATAAAATTTTTAGCATAATATATAAGAATAATTCTTATAAATCCGGTACTTCTATGTGCTATTGTAATATCTCTGAAGCGATATAGTCATTTTTACTGGATCCTTCTCTCAATGTTCAAATCTTCGTTGGAAAGATTAACCGTATCGCACGGTGCGCACAGGATTATTGCATTTTTAACCAGCCAATGAATGGACAAGGCCAATGAATGGGCACTTTCGATAAGAGCACGTGTAAAAAGTCTATTCATTGGCTTTTGCATCTGCCATCCATTCATTGGCTGGTTTATCCCACATATGGATGATCGTAATAAATGTTCTTCTGCCTTACGAAAAAAACACGATTTTTTTAAAAACATTAACTTGTTATTGGAATCGTTCGAAGGTTACGTCGTCGCGAATTCTAGGTCCTCGTTAAAAATCCGGTACGTCAAGGGTTGATTTTAATAATTGACTTTAATTTACTACGAAAGTACTGTAATTCCAATAATTTACTTTAATTTCACTCCAAAAGTCCATTAATTATTCGCGATAAATGTACATTAAATTTAATGTACCAGTCTCTACATAAAAATATCCAGTCCGGTACATTAAACTTTCAATCTTTTTTAACAGTGTCCGCTGCAGGGGTTTTTTCCGCTGCCCAAATCCATATATGCAATCCATTTTCCAAGGAACATGTTATCGGAGAAATATACCGAAGAATCCGAAGATGCAGGTACTTTTGGCATTCTCTTTTCTTGGTTTCCCAGATAAATCAATCTCTCGCCTGTGCGGACAGCGCAGCTGCAACCTGAATTAGTGACGAAGCTTAATGTCTCGCTGTCCGCGGGCGTGGAAAGAAGTAATTTTCCTCCTATGGTTTCGGGCCGAACGGAGGAAAGCGCGAATAAAAGTAAAATATTCTGGACAGGGGCGAGGGGAGGGGGGGGGGGGGAATGTCGAGTGTTAACTATACCGGTGCTTTCGCTCGGCGCTAACTTGATTATCCTATTTTCACTCGCCGACAGCTAACAGTGAATTCTCCAGAGCGCGTCCGGGTCTGAGAGAGCCGAAAGAGAGAATGCAGAAGGAACGGTAAAATGGAAGCAACGGCGGGCGTATGAAACTCGGGTGAGAATACAATACTGCACGTGTACCAGACTTCGAAATTTCAGAGTATTTCCTCGCGGTATTTTGCTCCAGTAAAAGAATCCTTTATTGGTGAAATTCAACCGAGACGCGGGTGGATAATACAATTTTCTGGCGAACTTTGCGTGAAAATATCGCAGATGCATCGCGTTGCATAGGGTAGGAAGGTAGTAAGGGTGGTAGTATAGGTAATATGGCACCGTTCATGTGTCATTGATTTACGTGCTAATCGAGGTGTTACATAATGCCCACTTTTACCCCAAAAATGCCGAACATCAGTTTCAACGATTATTCACGATTCGTTCTCTTTTTTATGTCTCGCAGTGTCATTCCAGACTCATTAACTCCATTTTATCACACATGGGACTATCGATAAAAGAAAGAAAAACTCTCATGTATAGTGGATTTACGTGTTAAACGGGTGGTCCGTATTCCCCATTTTCCCAATAGTAATAGTGGTAAATAATAGTCGTTGTAAGGGTGATAAATATGGTACCGTCCATGTATAATTGATTTACGTGCTAATCGAGTTGGTTCATATTCGCCACTTTTACCCTACATAGTGCCTAACATCAGTTTCGATGATTACTCACGACCCGTATTTTTTGAAAATGTTACACAGTGTTATTTTAGATTTATTAACTCTACTTTATCGCACAGGAGACCATCGACAAAAGAAAGAAAAATTGTCATGTATCATTGATTCACGTGCTAATCGAGTTGGTCCATATTCGCCACTTTTACCCCCACATAGTGCCTAACATTAGTTTCGACGAATATTCACGACGAGTATTTTTTAAAAATCTTTCGCAGCGTCATCTCAGATTTATGAACTCTATTCTACCTTACACGAGACTATCGATAAAAGAAAGAAAAAAAACCTTTGTATTATTGATTTACGTGTTAATCGAAGTGTTCCATATTTCCCAATGCTACATCCAAATAGTCCGAACGTCACTTATTAACCATCCGTTTTTTGATGGCTCGAGGTTGCATTTCACATTCAATAACTCAATTTTACCGCGCTGGAGACTATCGATTATCATCGATAGTCTCCAATTCTGTAAAATAGTCGATAAAAGACAAAAAACAAGTATCATCTATTTCCGAGTTAATCGACGTGGTCCATATTCCCCACCTTCACCCCCAAATAGTGTCGAGCATCAATTTCGATGATTATTCACGAGCCGTATATCTTCTGTGTCTCGCAGTGTCGTTTCAGATTTATTAACTCTATTCCACCGCAGAGGACACAATCGATAAAAGAAATAAAAAAAACACCCCGTTCGCCGAGAGACTTTTCTTCGTTCGTGCTGCTACTCCTCGATATTGGTTCGAGGATCGTATTTACGTAGTGGCGTGTCGCTCGGCGGTCACGCGAGGGGACTCTCGGTGCACTCGTAAAATACGTTGATCGGACGAACAGCCATAAAAAAAAAAAAAAAAAAAAATGTTGGGATGTACCGAGAGAGTAGCCGGGAGTGCTGAACTCAGCGCGAGCTTACATAGCGGAAAAGCGACGAGAACAGTGCCCGTAGGGCACCGACGGACGATTGTTATATCCGTCCTATCAGCTCGTGCATTTTCCACCTCCATTCGGCGCGGAGTCGTTTATCGTCGAATTGTTTTGTCGAATTCTGGCGTGTAAATAGATCTCATCGTAACGCATCGCCCAGAGAAACGGAGTCGCGAGATCAGGCGGACGAGCGAGGGTTGTTTGCCAGTGGAGCGGCCGGTATCGCGTTGTCGCGCTATCGCGCGCAGGAGTACAAGGAGGTACTTTGGTGTACCACGACCGCGACCGCCAACAGCTGTCGGCCGGATAGTAATGCCGTAATAATTGGAAGTAAGAGCAAGTCCTGGTAGGGAGCCGAGCGGGAACGCGGAAAGCGGGGCCGGAGGAAGGATATGCGGTGGTTGGGATGTAACTTTGCTGTAATTAGGAGTCTCGTGGATCCGTCGTTGGATGGAGACAAGCCAACTTGGTCCTCGCTCTAATTAATAGTGATACTCTCAGACGAGGAGTGGAGCAGACTCGAGACAAGACCAGAAGGGAGAAAGGAGAGCGAGCCTCGCGGTGCCCGCGCGTCTGCGTTCTCTGTTTCTCCCGGTTGAGCCCCGGTGCCTACTATGGGATCACGACACGACGAGTAACTTAGATCAAGTTATAATGGCGTCAGATATTCAACTAGCTAAGCGATAACTCCTCGGTCGCTCGGGGGGTGTGGAGGCCGCGTCTTGGATGGGAGGAACGGTGAAACGGGGGAGAGCCGGGCTTGAGGGAACTGCGAACTGGATGCACCGATACTTGCGCGTCGGAGCTAGGGGTGCGGTTGACGGCTCGGGGCTGCGACGACTAAGACGACCTCCGCCTCCGGGCCAGACGCGGGGAATCGAGGGTGCATGCTTAGCGTGTATTGCGATTCGGGGAAATAGCGGCTCTCCGCCGTTTGACCCTTCCTCGACGAGTCCCCGTGGAAACTGCGAGCGGAACGCCCGGGCTACGTGGCTCTCTCGGTTGCGATTCATGCGAACCTAGTTCAACGCCAGTTTCGTTCCTGCCCCCGCCCCTTGCCGTTCCGTCGCGTCTGCAACGGGGTTTATACATACAGCGCAGATCGCCCGTGTGTACCCTTCGCTGTACGCGCCTCATGCATCCTATACATTACGTGTGCACTATGCAAACAGGAAGTACACCAGCCCGTCCGACGTCGCACATCTATACACTCTGCAACATATTCTGAATCGTTGACGAACTAATTAGTCGACCGCTCTGTAAGCGTCACCAAAGGACCCCTGGAAACTCCTCTCTTCGTTCGTTCCAGGGGGAACTCTCGGAAGTTGTACGTAACTCGGGGACGGTATTATGGCCGACGAAATTCTCGATTACGTGTTTATGAATAACGTGAAAAGAAAATTGCGATACGTGATTATTAATAATACCGGAGATTCGACGAGCTCGGCGTACCGTGCTGAGGACTTTGACTGCGCAATGGAAAACTGCTCGTACGAGGTGCGACGTATCGGCCCGACATTCGTATTACCTTCCCGTTCGGATTCTACGGCACGCACACGCCACTGGAATCGAATCAACGGATCTCGCTCCACCGGCTGCCAGACGCGCGCGCATATTAAATTTTTCATCATCATGGATCGCGATGAATAATATCGGGGCTCCAATATCGCGATGCGCGATACACCCGTTGATGGAAATTCTTATAACCGCCTTGTCACTATGGGCAACATCGGCGCTTTTTTTCGGGATGGTGATGGTGAAAAAATATTCTCTTTTTATCCGACGATGAAATGAGTACCGGAAATGAGGTACGTTCGATGCAGACTTGAATAAAAGAGTAAAAAGAAATTCGGCAAACAGTGGTGGCTTTAGTTATTTTCAAATGATATCCGTCGCCTAAGTGGGATTGTGGCGTTGGAAAAACTGGCAACACAAGAACGTGGGTGAATGCATCTGCGATGAATAATATCGATGTCCAATATCACGATTCGCGATACACACGGAGAAAAACTAATTATTGGGACAACACGAATTTTGTTACCATAACTGATTTAACATAGGGGCAATAAAATATTTTGTTGTGGCAGCAAATATTTTGCTGTGGCAACAAATAATTTGCTGTAGCAGCCAAATATTTTTGCTGCGACAACAATAAATTATTAACGATCTACATTTTGTTAGAGAAACAGAACTATTTTTCTCCGTGCACCCGTGGATGAAAATTCTTATAGCTGCCTTGTCACTACAGGCAATATCAGCGTTTTTTGAGAATCAAAAAAGGAGTAGTGAAAGAATACTCCTTTTTTTATTTCGAAGCTAAAATAGGAGCAGAAAACAAATACATTGGATGTAGCATTGAATAAAAGAGTTTGAAACTAAATTTCGATCTGTGCTGCAAAAAGTGTCGACTTTCGTTATTTTCAAACAGCGATATTCGTCTCCCGAGTGGGATTACGCCATTAGAAAAATTGGGAACACACGAGAGTGGGTAAATGAATAAGTGATGCATAATATCGAGATCCGATATCGCAATTCTCGATACACCCGTGGAGCGCCATTCTTATAACTGTGTCGTCATTACGGGCAATATCAGTTTCGCCTTTGGAACTCGATCATCTCTGGTGTCCGATTAATGCATGGGTCCTTCTCGCCGTTTGGGACATAACAAAATAATTCGCACATCATAGTCGGAGAATTTCTTCATCATTAAAATATACAAAAATCTCACGATTATTACACTCTAATTATTTGTTATTTTACAATTTTTGCTGATTTTTTTCAACTTGTTTCCAGTCGGGAGTAAACATTTTTTTTTGTAATGGCGGTAGTGAAATAATACTCCTTTTTCGATTCCCAAGCTAAAATAAGTAGCAGAAAAGAAATACATTGCTTGTAGGTTTGAATAAAAGAGTTTAAATAAATGCCTGTTCTGCAAAATAAATAATAATAATAATAATAATAATAATAATAATAATAATAATAATAATCGTCATTGTATAAAATAAATAATAATTGTAATAAATAAATAATTGTCTGTTCTGCAAAAAGTGAGGAAAAAGTCACTTTCGTTATTTTCAGAAAGCGTTATCCATCTCCCAGGTAGGATTACACCGTTGCAAAAACTGGAAATACCAGAAAGTGGGTAAATGAACCTGCTTGATACATCTCCAATGTATTTGGAGTGCACTCTGAGTGCACTGGAGTGGACCCGATGCAGATTCTACGGACCTACGCAACAGAGCACAGCGATAACATTTTTCATCGCGCCGATATGTTGGGTTCGACTCAATACCGGGGTTGGGCGGATACCGGCTTGAATGCCGAGCTAGTACAAGACCAACGGTCACGCGTGCCCATAGCGCTGTCGATATTAAAATCTCGCCAGGTCTGTTTCCCGACGGAATTACGGTAAAACCTGGTTTCCTACCGTGCAGAAGAAAATACACGAAATACCGTATTTGTCGGAATTACAGAACGATTTTTCCGGCCAATGCAGCAGAAATAAAAAAAAAGTAAAAAAAAAATCCCCGCAAATCCTCGCCATTTTTCGAGGAATAATGAAAGGGTTGAAAAAAAATGTTTTCGATCATACATTACCATGTATTTTTTCATCCAGAACACAATTCCAACGGCGATTCTGTCCCAAAGTCAATCGGGATGGAGCTTTTTTCCGGTTCGATGAGACTCCCTCCCGGGCGACTCCCAGCTTCCGGCGGGACTGTCACAATCGTTTCGAAAAATTGCCAGCGAGCCTTTTTTCATCCGTCCGTCGAGCATCGCCGTCACACCCAAAAAAAATTTATTTGACGGCCACTGTTGGCTTGGTTTAAGGAAAATATTTTTTTTCATTTAAATAAATATTCATTTAAATCAAATAAATATTTATTCAAATCAAATAAATATTTATTTAAATCAAACAAATATTTAATTAAATCAAACAAATATTTATTTAAATCAAATAAATATTTATTCAAATCAAATAAATATTTATTTAAATCAAACAAATATTTAATTAAATCAAACAAATATTTATGTAAATCAAACAAATATTTGACCTAAACCAAATAAACACTGGCCGTCAAAAAAATTATTTTTCCGGACGCAGTCGTGCGGTCCGAGACAAAAAATGTCGAAACGCATCGACGAAGATTTAATCGCAGCGAAGCGGTCCGTGCTATTTCAGGGTTGGCCTTTCACCTCCATTTCAGTTTGGCTCACCGCGGGCGAGGTTCTCTTGCCCGTTCGCGTTTCCTACTCGTTGTTTGCAGGTGGCAGAGTACATACGTACTTCGAGGCTACAGCATCAGAAGCTCGCGAGTTCCCGATGTTAGGTCGGTTTCCTTGTTGGCTGGCAGCGAGTATAGAGATAGAAGAGGCGCAGCGGGCGGCGAGCATAGAGAACGGTGGGGGAGGGGGGGGGGGGGGTTTGGACGGCCAAGGGGTTGCCTACTGCTCTCACCGAAACTTCGGAGCCCTCTTCGGAGCTCGGGAAGCTCCTGCCGGAGAGCTCATGAATTTCAGACACGCTCGTGTGCACCCCTCGCCTGTGGGCCTCCCGTTAACCCACGAAACGGCATAACTCGCGCGAGAAAGCTCACGTGTGAGAGATATACACACATGCTCCCCCCACCCCCTCCCCCTCTCCTCGCCGACCCGCGTGTACCCATTCTCGATTCTACACTCTTCCCATCCTACCGTACAAACCTCTTCAACCCTAGCGCCTATCCAACACACACTCCACGATCGTACAGCACGAGTTTACGAATCTTCGTTTCTGTACCAACTAGACGCCTCGCGCGAGATGCACTCGGCTCCTGCGACCCCGTAAACGCGAGGTAAAATTCGTCTGAGCTTCTGCTTCTGACGCATTTCTCTGATCCGCCCGACCCTCCATCGCATTCCCGTAGAATTGTTGCGATGACCGACGCTTCTCGTTATCCGGGCTGAGTTATAATTGGATCGGGAATGGTTCCATTGCCTCTCGGAAACAAGAAGTTACGGAACGCAGAGCGGCGGACGGAAATTATGAGACGGAGGAGCTTGGTGGTTAGTTGGGAGAACTTAATTTAAAAAAATTGGGGAGGAAAGTACGAGGTTGGGAAAGTGAGGGCGATCATTGGGGATCGGCGAATTGCGAGACTGAAGAACTCCTTTGACTTTCCTGGTTCACTTCCGTTATATGCGTTGGCAATCCAGCTGACTTCGTCAATCGGGCGCATATGACGTGAAATCCCTTCCTTCACGCCTTACCCAGGTGGTTCGGTATCGAACTCTACTCTGAGAGAAGGATAGTAAAAACTATCGATTGTGTTCACGTGACATTAAGATATTTTTTGGTAAATGTGGAATCGATCGAATATCTAAATAATTCATTTAAAAAATGGACCGACATAATGGGACATAATGCCGCATATAATGGGACATAACATCAATAACGAAGGAAATTACTCAACTCGAATAATTTTCGTATACAATTCAATAAATAAAATTTTATACATCTGAATGTACGATTACATAAATTGTTTATCAAATTGCACTAAAATTCTATCAAGCCCATATCCAAATAGGCAATTTTATTTCTTCTAAATGAATTTTAGTCGATCTTAATAAAGTTTTTTTCTGGCTGTAATATCTACGAAAATTTCTTATAAATCTGGTGCATCCTGTCGTATGAGACGTCCCAGTTCCGTACTACTATCTGCCTCGGTAATATCTCTCAAGCTATATAGTCATATTTACTAGATCCCTCTCTCAGTCTATATTTTCCACTCGGAAGAAAGCGATCTAAAAAAAAAATCGTGAGTTCGACATTCCGCCGCCCCGGAATATCAGAACATTTCAATATATATATATATATATATATATATCTGTTCCACCTGTACTGTTCCACCTACCTTCCCCTTTTACACACCCCACCCCCCCCCCCCCCCCAATAGCGTCTGCAGCCGCCTAACCCCCTTACTGTCTCGCATTCGCAGAAGGGCACAGCGAAACTGCGGAAACTTCACAGACGACTCTTTCCCCAGAGATCGGTTTTCCTACGGGGTAATCACCAATCTCCGAGAAAATTACCTCCCGCTCCACGAATCGATGCGCCAGCCAGCGTGCGGCTCGACGGTCACCCACCCAAGTACTGACCGCGAGCGGTGATGCTTGACTTTGGGGATCGCCAGAGCCATTCTATCGCTGTCGATACATATAAACATTTCAATAAATATAAACAGAACTGGTTTACGCAATTGACTTTTAGTTCTCCGAAACTAGGTCACCGAGGCCCCGTCGCTGAGAACCTTTAAGGCACGTCCCTTAATGCACCTTCTGTCCCGTGAACGTGACGAGGCGGCAGACTGAGTTTATTCGAGTCTTACATTGTGAATAGTTAAATAGTTCTCGCCTGTAATTAACTCCAATTTAATTTTAGTTGTAGGGGAGCGCGGGTAAAATGGTACACCGGGGCCAAACGGGATAATGTGACAAAACTCCATTCTCCAATAACTTTTGGATGGTGGCGATGGTGGTACGTGGGGCAAAACGGGTTTGAAAATCTGGATGTATCGTCGGGACAAAATGGGGCATCCAAAGATGATTGGAAAATTGAGTTTTGCTCACGCTATCCCGTTTTGCCCCGCTGTGCCACTTTGCCCCGGTCTCCCCTACTTAATTTTATTTAATTTATGTTTTTGCTAGCTAACCACAAGATATTTTCCTGCACCTGCCTCATCTGCGCTCTGTACTGCTTCGCCTACCTTGTCACTCCTGCTTTACCTACCTATGCGCGGTTGGCGCGCGGCTCCGGTGGTCTCCCAAATCAAGCAAGATCGCTCGCGGTCAGTGCTTGGATGCGTGACCGCTTAGCCGTGCGCTTGCTGGCGCTTGCTGGCGCTTTATTCTGAAACTTTGGTGTTTCTGCACTTTACTCAAGTGCTATAATACCGGATGATCGGTTGAATATTGCCGTATGTACTGACACGGGTTTTCCGTAGTTTCCCTGTGTCCTCGGCAAATGCGGTGTAGCTAAGTCGGCTACAGACGCATCGGAAGTTAGGTAGCTTAGCTGAGTGCGGATAGAAAGTGATAGCGGGGGAATCGGGTTGGGGAACCATAAAAATCCAGAAGGTTGTGACGGTGGAAAAATGGAGTAAAAAAATTTTACTTATTTTTCTATATTCTACGGGTTTTCCGTAGTTTCCCTGTGTCCTCGGCAAATGCGGTGTAGCTAAGTCGGCTACGGACGCATTGGAAGTTAGGTAGCTTAGCTGAGTGCGGGTAGGCAGTGCTAGGGGGGAATCGGGACGAGGTTTCGTAAAAACCCAGAAGGTTATACGGTAGAAAAATGGAGTAAAAAATGTTACTTATTTTTCTGTATTCTACTAATGTACACTGAGAAAAAAAATTGGTTGAATTAACCAAAAGTTGCGGTGACACACGTTCAAAACTGTTGTTTGTTTAGTACAAGTAAAGCATTGTTTTATTAAACGACTATTTGCTTCAATTCATTAAAAATTTGTTGACAGAAACAAAAATTTTTGTTGTACCAACAAAATACACCTTCGAACGTATGTCACCGTGCATTTGCTTAATTCAACCATTTCTTTTTCTCATTGTGGCGCTGCTGTATCGCACCTGTTCTTATAGGGATGTATTTCCTTGTCCCTATAAAACATTACATTACATTACAAACCCAAAATTTTCCCGTTTAAAAAAAAAGTGCCCTCTGACACACGGCGGACGATTTGCCCCGTTAATGTACACCACGATACGGCTCGTTCATCCAAGATTTTTCAGTCCTCCGGCGGCGTGAATACGTGATAGGCGGAGGAACCGCACGTATCGGTGGTGGCAAAGCCGCAGAGCCCGTTATCCGTGCCAGCTGCAGTGGCGGGTAAGGAGCGAAGACGAATTCGGGCTGCGCGCCCGGCGAGCGAATGCCCGGCCTGGATAAATTTTTAATGACAGCCTCTTCCCTGCCGCCCGCCGATCCGCCGACGCTCGTTCCCCTCGTACGTCCGCCCCCGCAAGGACCCAGACCGCGGGAAAGAGCTCTCCACCTCGACCTCCCTCAGCCCGCTCGCCGCTCAACTTCCTCCCACCGCGCCGCTCACCGCGAAGACAACGAAATAAATACGCATCCACCGAGCATGCATCATCGGGGGTGCTTCATGCCCGCCTGCCCGAGCGGAGCCGGAAGCTGTACACGCGAGTACGGAGCGAGGGGGCCAAACACGGCATCCAGCCGCTGCCAGCATACAGAGCATCCCAATTGGTTACACGCTTCCCGGCTCTTTTTACCGGATAGATACGTAACGCCAAGGCGTACGCAACGATCCCTCGAGAATTTGCAATTTTCCCACGGACGGAGAGATGAGAGCACCTCTCCAACCCCAAACCCCATCCAGCCAATGCAAAAATATCCAACGTACACAGCCGAGTTCGAGTTCGAGTAATATGCAGTATTCATCATTAGTAAAAAAAATATATATTTGACGCATACACTGAAAAAAAATAACATTGATTCAAGAATAGTGATACTTGCCGGCTGCCATTGATATATGTACACTGAGAAAAAAAATTATTTGACGGCCACCGTTTATTAATATTAAGTAAAATAAATAAACGGTGGCCGTCAAATACATTTTTTTTTCTGGGTGTAGTCAATGTAATTATTATTTTCATTTTAACAATTATATATAAAAATGAACCAATGTCTATGAAATTTATGAGAAGATACGTAATAGTTTCATTATCATGCGTCGTTATGTCCAGTAAAATAGACTTGAAATAACAGCGTATGTCCATGGCAGCCCGCAAGTATCACTGTTCTTGAATCAATTATATTTTTTTTCCAGTGTAGCTGTACTGATGTTTCCAGGATAAGGAAAGCAGGACCTTCGATAAATATTTATTTCCCTCAAATGAACCGGATATTTCGGTACCCGACGTTGAATAGGTATTCCATTGAATAAATCATTTATACACTGAAAAAAAGGTTTGGTAATATCAAACTAAGCTGCGATTGCGGGTGGCGAAAGAAATATTTGGTCAGTTGAACAAAATGTTTATTAAATCCAAGTAACTATTTGTTGAAGCAACTAAATATTCGATCAAACAACTAAATATTCATCCAATGAACTAAATATTCGTTCAATGAACTAAATATTCGTTCAATGAACTAAATATTCGTCCAATCAACTAAATATTCGTTCAATCAACTAAATATTCGTTCAATCAACTAAATATTCGTCCAATCAACTAAATATTCGTCCAAGCAACTAAATATTCGTCCAATCAACTAAGTATTCGTCCAATCAACTAAATATTCGTCCAATCAACTAAATATTCGTCCAATCAACTAAATATTCGTCCAATCAACTAAATATTCGTCCAATCAACTAA
>JAPYZC010002930.1:0-15717 GCA_030522665.1 Ichneumoninae sp. A BG-2022a | reverse complement strand
CGTCGGGACGCAGTAGGTTGGTTGGAGGGGGATTGATCAGGGCCGTCGCACATACACTTCAGAAGGGCGCTTAAGAGGGTTTTGTTTACAAAATCTCATACCGGCACGAGCGAACACGGGGTCTGCAGTCACGGCGCTGCACAAGTGTCACGGAAGGGGAATGGTGGGGATAGCAGTCGATCGACTACAGCCGGTTCTGGCTCGCGATTGGTACTTCAGATTGCGTACATTGTCTCCCTATTACGTAACGCTATGAGAGGTTCTACTGTAATTCCGACAATTTTTGCGTATGAAAAGGGACGGTGGGCAGGTACTTGGGCAGGTACTTGGGCAGGTAGTGGGGTATCGGAAACACGCGGTCGGGCCTAATTGGATTGGCTCCCGAGCAACGGAGAAACGCGGTCGTGTACTGTACGTGGATGCTCGCTCGGCTCGCAAAGCGCACCGTACGGATGCACTTGTGCGCTCACCGGCCGGAAGAGAGTTCCGGACAAAGTTCGGGAGACCCCCTGAATTTCGGAAATGTGAAAAAAAAAAAAAATGTAAAAAGAAAGGTACAAAGAAGATAATGGAAGCACGTAGACTGAAGTGGAACACCGTCGGGACGGGTATTTTCGTGGAACATCTCGAGAGGATCTCCGTTGTTGGCTCCGCGGCTCGTCGGAAGTAGAAACAGTCGTGTATGGTCGGACGAGACACAATTATCGTCCCTCCGGTCGCTGGAGATTGTAATTTTGTAAACGGGAACACTACGTTGGTGAAGTTTTTGGAGTCGTGCTGTAACCGTTGGTTTGTTTGCATACACACACGGAATGAGACGAACGGTAACTTAGTATGTTTTAGTTATACGTACAAATAACAAATTCGGTGCAATTGTTCTATAATAGTTCTATAATAATTTTATAACCAATTTTGTGAAATCGTATATAAAGTTGTAATATATAATGGTAATCTTTTCCGTCTGAATAATTGGATCGTTCTAGGATAACTCGGAAACAATACCTTGAATGGTCATAAAATATCTCGAGACTTGCAATAAGAAGTGTTTCAATCCATTTATCATTAAGAGTGAAAGAATGGAATCCCGGCGACGGGATTCCGGGATCTCAGTGATTACAGGCTTATCGAATGTTTTCATTTAATTCATCCCGCCGGGACGGGATTGGATGGTAACAGCCTGCCCGGTCGTCTCGGCAGAGATAACAGGAGGAATTGAGCCCCCGAACGTTTCGCGCTCAGTTAAAGTAACGCAGGATAGCAAGAGTGCCGGGTGGATACAGTGATCCGCCGCTATACTGCTCATATCAATTTCCTGTAAAAATCTTGTCCCGTCAGCATCCATCGAGCAATCGAGCTTCGAGCTCTTTTCTCCCTCCCTCTCTGTCTGCCTCTTACGTTTTCTCCTCAGCGAAGCAATTCGCTTCTATATCGTCGTCGTAGACTGCGGCAAGAACGCTCGAACCCACCGAAGAGAGCACGTCGACGTCGACGACGTGCAATAAGCGAAGTAGAAAAGGTCGTGGGAGAACGGACGAGTCCCCGAAGTCTCCGTGTTTTCGTTCGATGCTCTTTCGCTCTGTCCCCACGCTACAATGGAACGCCAACGTACACTTTTCGATCAGACGGCATTTTTTAAAGCACTCGTACTGCAGCCTCGATTATATTAAATAAAAAAGTTGAAAATCGTATTTTTCATATTGCTTCCTCATAAAAGTTGAAACTTGAAATTTTCATATAGCTTTCTCATGAAGGTTGAAAATTGAAATTTTCATATAGCTTTCTCATGAAAGTTGAAAATTGAAATTGTCACATGGCTTTCTGATAATGTTCAAAGGAACATTACAAATAAAGAACAATTAATATTAATATTAATATTATAATTAAGAACAATTAAGGAAGAATTAATAAAACTTCGTTTACGAGGAAGCATTGTCTGTATTATTGGCTTCCTCATAAGGAAGCTTCTCGAATAAAGGAACATTACGAGAAAGCGATATAATAATTTCAATTTTCAACTTTCTCGAATTTTACGCACGCACAAATCGGAACATTTTTTCTAAATGTCATCCCCCCCCCCCCCCCCCCCCAATAACAAAGCTTCCTCTATGAGGACGCAAAAGCCCCAATAAAAAACAAGTTGTGACTATAATTTGATTGTATAGTATGCAACCGTAAAATTATACAATTGTACTATTAACTATCTTCCTTAACGAAACATTGCAGTTTTATTATCCGAACTGTCGTTAATTCGAGTACAGAAGCGCTCGCAATTGATTTCTCTAATCGCCACTCCGCTCCGATACTTTTATTAATAGAAATTCGCGTAACAATACCCCGCTGCCGACAGCGTCAGATACGAGTACTAAAAACAATCGATGTGATTCAATTGTTATTTTTTATTTTTATTTTTGTACTACCGCTGCGACCTGCGAGAGAAAGTTCTCGATAAGAGGAGTCTCGCGGGCGGACCGCCACAGAGGCACGAATGAGGGGATGATGTGGTGGGACTGCGACGGAACGACGGCGTGGCTATCTAGTAGTACAGACGCGGTAGTCGAGGCGCGGCAGCGACGGGCGGTCGGCAAAGTCGCACGATGCGTCCGACGTAAGCTCGGAGGAAATGTAGGCTAATCAGAGATTTGCACTGGTCCCCTCTCTATTCTTCCTCTCTCTCGCGCGCTCTCTCTCTTTCTCCTTTTTCCCTCATTCGCTATCTCGCTTCCGAGGACCCTTATGCTTCTGTTTCGCTGTCCCAGTTGCCGTTCGCACCGTCCCCACAACGTCCCGCTCCACCCCCGTTGTCGCCCCTCGTCGCGGCCACCGGTACGAACACACTTCCACCGTCCGAACTTCCGAGAGCCCGCACCCAGAAAAAAAATTTATTTGACGGCCACCGTTTATTAAGATGAAGTAAAATATTCATTTGATTTAAATAAATATTTATTTAAATTGAGTAAATAGTTACTTAAATCAAATAAATCTTTTACTTAATCTGAATAAACGGTGGCCGTCAAATACATTTTTTTCTGCGTGCGCACCCCACGCCGACCGGGACAGAAATATGAAGAGTTAAAGAGAAACTAACGGCTGCGTAGCGGTCGCCCCCGTGGGAGTTCTCGATTCGTATTATATATATAGTCTTTCTATTTTTTTTATTTTTTGCCTCCACTCGGTGGTGGCTTCGCTTTCCTTGTACGAGTTCCAGGCCGCGAAACCCACTCGCGCAGACTTTTGAGCGATACGGTCTCGGGAGTCTCGCAATTCACACGTCCATGCATTATTCACGTTGGCGCAGGAGTTTCATATTCGGCGAAGGGGACACTCTAAGCTCGATGGAAAAGCCTGTTAGCTTCTTTTTTTTCGTTTAGATTATACATCGAATCTTTTCATTTTTTATGCACGATCGACCCCAAATAGGGTAAAAGTGGTGAATATGGCCCAGCTCGATTAATACGTAAATCGATGATATATGGACCGGGCCATATTCCCCTCTTTTGCCCTATATATACATTGGAATAAAATTTTGTTTAAAAATTAATGCACAGTATTGGAAGCTTTTTTACATAAACCGTTTCTGAAATTTCAAACACATATGCGTTGCAATTTTACAGTAAAATTTCTATTTTTCATGGACATTTTTATAAATTTCATGCAAAAGATTTATAATTGTAATGTAATTTTAATATCTGGTATTTTTTATTTTACAAGCAAAGTACATCAATGTTTAATTAATATGAGTAATGGTCGCAAATTTCAAGTTCCAGTACATTAAATTTACAATTTATTTTTACAGTGTACCTTTGGGTAAAGTATTTGAGTCACGTGCGAGACAACCGAATTGGTATAAAATATGGGATAAAATAAATACTCGAGGCCAATTGGCACGGGAATTGGGAATGATAAGCATACTTTTAAATTAGCCCCTTGATCGACCTCGATTGCGCCAATTTGGCCGGAACAATTATCAACCGGATTCGAATAACGGTGGGCTACACCGACGAGCCATTTCATTCCGGGCGAATTCATCGTTGGCCTCTTTTATTTTTTCCTTCATTCTTCTCTTTCTTTTTTTTTTATCAGCGTGGCGCGAGGGCAAAGGGGAAGCGAGAAATAAAAAAGCTTCTCTCTCCTTGGATGAGTTTCAGCCTCGGCCCGCTCCCGAGCCGAGGAGTGCTTCGCCGGTCCGTTCGGGGCCGATTCGTAGGTGCATAACTTGCTCTCGCAGGTGTGCAAGCACACCGACTCTCCTGCACAGACACCCTCCGGTGTGTCGGAACGAGGGCGGAAAAATAATATAAGCAAAATAAGTAAAAATGAAGTAAAAAAATAATTTCGTAAAATCGGAATACGAAGGTTCGTAAAATTAATGTTGTTAAAGAAGTGACAAACTCAAGTTTGTTCATGTTTGGATATACAAACCTGTCCTTTTAGTTCCCGTGTCATTAACAATTTTAATTTGTACTTTTGTTTGTAAAACTAGAACCGGATGGTGCGTTTGAAAAATTAACAAATAAATAATTGTTGACGTTTGTAGACAATAAGTTGTAAAAAGTTTTTACTGCGTGTGGTATATGTTATATATATATGTGTGTCAGGCCCGCAAAATTCAACTGTCTTAACGGTTGAATAACTTAACGGCTTTATCAATCGGGTTGAACTTTGGCACGCATGTAGATCAGTTGGGTGCGTTTGTTTGTCACAATTTACGAAATGATTGAAACATTCCTTCAGATTTTTATTTTTCTATTACACTACATAAGTTACAGAAGTATTACACTAAATTTTTGTATTTACACTACATAAGTTTTTTATCCTCGTCATTTACCCTATACATGTTTTTCACCTCAATTCTCTACACTACTTAATTCTTTTTCATCTACTGCTATTTTCTTGTAATACATAAGCTGTGCAATTTACGCAATGATTGAAACATTCCTTCAGATTTTTATTTTTCTATTACACTACATAACTTACATAAGTCTTATACCACATTTTTCGATTTACACTACATAAGTTTTATATTCTCGTCATTAACATATACATGTTATTCACCTCAACTCTCTACACTACTTAATTCTCTTTCATGTATTGCCATTTTCTTGTAATACGTAAGCTGTCATCGACAACCATGTATTCAAACTTTAACTGTATAAATGTATCGCCGTTCTTTGCTACTTGGTCCTTAGGGGATTTTATCCCAACACAAATGAACAACTATTCTATTTTTTATCAGCGCGGCGCGAGGGCACAGGGAAGGAGAAATAAAAAAGCTCTCCTTGGATGAGTTTCAGCCTCGGCCCGCTCCCGAGCCGAGGAGCGCTTCGCCGGTCCGTTCGGGGCCGATTCGTAGGTGCACAACTTGCCCTCGCAGGTGTGCAAGCACACCGACTCTCCGCCACGGACACCCTCCGGTGTGTCGGAACGAGGGCGGAGATATTTCTCGCCCGCGCTGACCCCGCACCATCGTCGTCGGCGCACAGTTCGTACGAGGTCACGCCGCGCGCGCGAAACGAGATTCGGAAAAGCGAAGGCCGGAGGAAATGCAGGCGGAGGGGTTCGCTGATGAGGCTCGAGGGATTTCACGATGAGCCAAGCAGATCGACAGCCCCTTCTATCCCGTGGGGGGTACGAGGAAAAATAATTACCAATCGATTCCGAACAACCGTGTGCATACTCGGCCGCCCCACACGCTCCACGGAGTACATTAGCATCCTGCATAATCCATGGCCCGAACTTGGTTCGATTTGCGCCTCGCTCCGCCCACCATCACCTCGTACTCCGGACGTAATCCAATTCGTGCGAAGATCGCGTGAATAATAACTATAACGATTGGTAAGGGAGGAGATTTTTTTTTTACGGGCCGGAAAAGAATTCTTTTCCGCCCTCGAGGCCCGCGGACGTTTGGAAGACTTTTATAGTCGGTATGAGCAAAAAATAAAAATAAACAAATTGTAAAATTAAGGAGGGAGTCTCGCTGCGCGTTGACTTCGCATAAGTTCGACAACAATAAGAGAAAATCGCAAGTACTTCTTGATGGTGTAAAAATCTGAAAAAAATTATGTTTACTAAAGGTACTGAGAAGATTCATTTTGCATAATAATAATTGCAATATGTTATTAACAAATTCGTCAAAAAATTAATTTGTTAACAAATTACTCGGCAACAAAACTTTTTTTTTACGAAAATGGTTCGTTTATTTTTCTGAATACGTATGAATTTTTTCAGATTTTGACGTGATCGTTGATTTTTTATTTTTTTTTATAGATAAAAAATAAATGATTACTTAAAAATCTGAAAAAAATCATACGTATTGTATGCATTTTTTCGTATTATACGTATAAGAAAATTATACGTATGTATAATTTTTTGATGAATTTGTTAATAACATTTTGCAATTATTATTATACAAAATGAATCTTCTCAGTACCTTTAGTATACATGTTTTTTTTTCAGATTTTTACACCATCAAAAAGTACTTGCAATTTTCTCTTTTCTCTGAACTTATACGAAGTCAGCGCGCAGCGAGACTCCCTCCTTAATTTTACAATTACTTTTTTTTTAGTTAGAGATACGGAGGCTCGATGAAGGAGTAAAATTCATGAGAAAAAAATATTCTGGGCCCTTCGTGAAGAAGAAATGTTTCTTGAATGTGCAAACTTTTTCGTCCGGCGAATGTAGGAGCGCAGAAAAAAATAATGCGTCGGAAAATGGCAGCAAATACAGCGCCAAACGGTCCATTCGCGCTACGAGGTAAAATGTTAGCTTCGCTGAGGCGAACTTCTCACGGTATTTTTTTTTTTAATCCCACCGTGCGACCCGCTTTGCGCTGCACTGTAACGAAAGCTCCAACACCGCCGCCGTCGCCCGAACGAAATGTAGATGGAGTCGCGTATTTTTAAACTCTCTCACAACGTTCGGAAGTAGATAGGATAGAGCCTCTTACATTGCCGCAACACTGTACGGCCGCTCTGTGTGCGAAACAGACACGAAGACGTTGGCCGCGGTGTTCCTCGGATCTTCGACGAGAGCTGGAAAGATGTACGTCCCTCGATTCTTCGCTGAACCGACATACCTACCGCGCGCCAGAATCGCCACGAGACTGACTTTTATGAGTCACAAAGTAAATTGATGATTCCGATGCTTTGCCTCCGCTCGTTTCTCGCTGTAATATCCACGATATACAGATTATGCCCGTCTTCCAATTTGTAATTTTTTTTATTTTTCATTTTTGCTTCCTCATAGAAGGTTTTTTACGTGATTTTTTTAAAGATTCAAACGTGTTTAGAAGACTCATATTCAAAAATCACATTTAGAAAAAATGTGCACAGTAAAAAAATAATTTCGTAAAATCGGAATACTAAGTTTTGTAACCATAATTTTGTTAAATAAATGATAAATTCAAGTTTGTTCAAGGTTGAATATACGACCCTGTCCTTTTATTTCCCGTGTCATTAACAATTTTAGTTTGTACAATTTTGTTTGTAAAACTAGAACCGGATGGTGCGATCGGAAAATGAACAAATAAAAAATTGTCGACGTTTATGGACAATAAGTTGTTGTAAAAAGTACAAACTTTTTTTATTACGTGTGTCACATGTGTGTCAGGCCTGTGAAATTCAACTGTCTTAACGGTTGCATAACTTAACGGCTTTATCAATCGGGTTATCAATTGCTGTGCATCTGTTTGTCACAATTTACGCAATGATTGAAACATTCCTCCAGATTTTATCAGATTTTGAAACTCTCGAAAAAAGAGTCTTTGCGCTCTAGCTTTAGCAAATTTTGAGTTGTCGGGTTGGAATTTTCTACAGAAGTACACAAACATCAAACAAGTTCCGCTATTGAATTGAGTAAAAATCGGTCGAGGGGTCCCAGTTTTGCCACATTTTCAATTTTCCGAAAAATATCGTTTGCCCTCTCAGCTCTCATAATTTTTTTTAGATATTCGCCCAAAGGATTCGACATAATAAAATTATTATGTACCCATCTTTTTTATATACATAAATATCTGGAGTCGCTCTCGGATCCGGCACTCCTCGTTGAGCGACTCGAGAACCGCGAAATTCGCAAAGGTTGCTCCAACCCCCAACAATTTCCAGCTTCGTTTTCTTCAGCATCTATCTATAATTTTTTTTTTGTACATATTTTTCCTTTACTTTTTTTTACCATCTCCCTCGTCATTTTTCCTCGTCCACTTTGCCGGGGAAAATGGTCGCCGGGTACGTACAGAGTGCAATAGCAGCAACGGCGCACAGAGCGGTCTATATACGACGGCCTCAAGTGGATGATGCGAATTCGCTCGGCGAGTGGTCTCGCGAGTGGTGCGCGGACCGTGACGTCAGCCGTGTCGATCTCTCGCTCCCTCTCGGTTTGCCATGTCTGTTCCGTTTAACTCCTCGCCGTTTATACCCTCCTTCGCTCTCTCGGGTTTCCCCCCCTCCCCTCTCCCCATTTTTTTCCACGTTTTTAAACTTTGAACCCCTCAGCTGCGCGTTCTCGAGCGACGGGTGACGAAGCTCCCTCGTCCCGTCTGTGTATCTCCTCTTCGTGCTCGACTCGCGCACGCGAGCACTCGGGTCGCGTCGGCGATTCTCAAAAATCCTCAAGCTCTTCTCCATCCCTTATCGTCTCATCTTCGCTCGAAACTTTCGCCTCGCCTAGCTTTTCGTTTACGTTCCCCGGCTAATCGCGAATCTTTCCTCGTAACATTATCGCACACGTTACAGTAATAACGGCTCGAGTCCCGGGCGGGACACGCCAACGCGATACTGTTTTACCGTCTGCCGGCTATAGAGTGAAACCTCGATTATCCGGGGCGGCTCAACCGGACAGCGGATCAACCTTGTCTGGATCTTTTTTTTTTTATATTCCGCCCTTCACACATGCACGGAAAGTGCGGCGAGGAGAATTTAATTTCCGTAAAACCGTTGACTCACTAAAAAGCTGAAAAACATTTGATTAAAATCGCTACTGGAAACTTTTATATATATATATATTTTTTTTTTTTTTTTAAGGTAGCTAAAACTGTTGAGACCAGCAACGATTTTTTTTTGGCTTTTATATTTCTTTTCTGTTTTTTTTTTGTTTTTTTTTTAAGGGAACTAAAACTGTTAAGGACAGCAATGATTTTTTTTGGTTTCTCGTAGTGTTTAAAATAAACAAACATGTCGTGACGATGGTCATGGTTTTAGTTTATCCGTGGGTAGACCGGATCCGGCTTGACCCGAATAATCGAGGATCCGCTGTACGGACGAAAAATCCCCCGGGAAACTCGCGTTTCCTAGGTATCGTTCCGCGGTGCCAGACTCACCGTGTGCCGCATGCAAAGTGCGGCACACTGAGTGCGTTTACAAATTTAACAGGAAACTTGGCCTCGAGCTTCTACGCAGTGACCAACCGGTCTTTGCGTTATCGAAGTTTGTTCCGCGCGTCGCTGGGTCTCCTCTGCAACTTATAGGCATGAACGTGCGGATGACGTTTTTTTTTTATCGAACGTTGATTAAATCGCCGGTGAATTGTCGTGGGAGGGAAATAAAATTGAGGCGGTTGGAGCGCTTCACACTAGTCGAATGTGTGCCAACATTTTGTTAAGTTGTTTATACAAACTTTTACACATCACACCCAGAATAGTACATTACTCCACGAAAAACGTTTTTTTGTCACTCGTGCATAAATCGCGGCACTTTACATGGCAGTCTTGCAAGCCGAAAGTGGCCAATTGTATGCCAGTCGTGAACCTGTGGTGAAATGACAGAATCGCGCATGCGCAGTTCGCATTCCGTTCACTTTCGTCCCTTGGGATTTTGAGTCGCGCATGCGCAATTTGCATTTCGTTCACTTTCGTCCCTTGGGAGTTTTCTTTCGACACTTTCCAAGCTGGAGACATAAGCTCACTTTTCAGTATTCGTCTCGCGCGAATGCCATTCCAAGTGCCGCAGATCCATGCACTTGTGACAAAAAGTATGATATGGAACGAGGGTCGAATTGGCGATTGCGACTCGTGTGATTACAGTCCTCAATTACAAACTTCACACTCGTCGCAATCGCCAACTTTCGACTCTATTTTGCACAATATACTATTTCATCACAAGGTGCGAAAATTGCGGTTTTACGCACGCGAAGCGGGCGGAAAAGTGGCCATTTCCGCACCTAGTGATGAAAAAATTATTTATTAGAGGGACATCCGCAAATAAATATTTATTCGGTTTTAATAAATATTATCATTCATTTAACTGAAATTTATTTAAACCAAATAAATATTATTTTGCGGGGCAATTGATAAATCAATTATTTTTCTGGATGCAATCGATTACAGTGGATGGTTATTTGTATTACTTACATCACAGCCGACGTCCTTAACCTGGAAAAACATGAATTACAATAGATTTGCAAAGATTTTAAGTCGTTTGTGCTAATTATCGAAAAGGTATACATACGTTCAGTTTTTTTCAAAGTATAACCCGTAGGAGAATATGGCCCACCTCGATTAACACGTAAATCAACGATATATGTACCGGGCCATATTCCCCACTTTTACCCTCATTTTTGCTCGATTTTGATGTATTACGGGTCATTCTCTTCCTTGAGGGATGCTCTGCGAATTTACCATCTAGATATTCGATAGTGTTTCACCTTTAAAAAGGACAGCCTGTTGTTCATCCTTCGACGGAATTGCTTCGTAAACAAACAGCTGCCATTTTCAAACAGAAAGTACTATCGCATATCCAGGTGGTGAATTCGTGGAGCATGTTTCAAGGAATAAAAAAATATTAGAAATTATAACAGAAAAAAAAAATTACGAACTATTCTTTGAAAAAACTGAACCAATATGTACCTTTCGAAAATGAGCACAAACTAGTTAATATTTTTTCAAATCCATTAATGTTTTTCTAGGCTAAAGACATCAGTTGTAATACAAATACCCATGCACTATAATCAATAGATGCGTAAAAGTTTGTATAAACGAAAACATAGCACTCATTTGACTAGTCTGAAGTGCTCCAACCTCCTTAATGGCGAGAGTTTAATTGCGGGACAGGAGGGATTCACTGCAAAGTATACAGAGAGAGATATATCAAATCTCACGAGCGATTTAATAGCCGAGCGCCGCGACGATTACAACTAATAACTACAGTTCGTGGAGTTTATGTGTACAGAGCTTTATCCTCCGACTGCACATCGCTCATTTCATTCGCAATTTCTGTGGTTTTGTTTTTGTCTTTTTTTTTTTTTGCAGCAGCATTACTGCTGTTGTTTCCACGCGCCTAGATGAATTGCAAACTTCTCTCAGTATAATGGAGAGGTAGAGAGGGAAGCCGGTAAAGGTTTATGGCTGGACCGCGTCGTTTCGCAGCGGAGGGTTGCTCGACGTAATATAAATTATATAACGTAACGCGCACACCTCTCGCCACCCCCAGCCCCCAGCCGGCCCACCGCACAGGCGCATGACCCCGCCTGCTCGCTTTCGCTGCATACGGCTGAATGCTCGCGGTACATATATATTTCGTTAAAAAATATTGGTTTTTCGTTTTTCTTTTTTCTTTACGAAAAAAGGAGAAAAGTGGGACACTGCCGGATTGGAGCCTTTACTCTTGAGAGAAAGAAATATATACTCTCGCGACCTCTCCGTCCAGCGTACACACACACGACACACACACGACACACACACGACACACACACGACACATACACGACATACACACGACACACACACGACACACACACGACACACACACACACGCGCACACACGCACACACACATTTGTCTATATATGTATATCAGAGGTGTGAGAATTCTTGTATTTTCGTCGGTGTTAAATTTTCTTTTGGAGAATCAGACGTCAGGGATAGCGGTTTATATTAGATGATACGGAAGGTCCTTAAGTTCTTGCCTAACCGCTTGAATTATAATAATTTTTTCTCTTTTTTTTAATGCCAAACTACGTAATGTGGTTTGAAAATTAATGAAAGGTATTGGACGTTTTTTTACATATGCTGTTTCTGAAATTTAAAACACCTGGGCGTTGCAATTTTACAGTAGATTTTTATTCTTAATCAACACTTTTGTAAATTTCAGGTAAATATTTGTAATTTTAATATCTGATATTTTTATTTTACGAAAAAGTACGTCTATGTTCAGTTAATGTTAGCAAATTTTGTGTTCAGTGCATTCGATTTATGTTTAGAGTGGATATAAAAAAAAACTATTCATTCCGAGAAATGTCTATAAATATGTGACTCATGGCTGAATACAGCTGTTGGAGATTTCAAAAGAATTTTCGCGCTTGAAGAAAAAAATAAAAGAAACTGAAATTGGACGCAGAGAAAAGTGTAAAAGTACAAACAGCAGAGTACTCGGGAATTTCCATACACTAAACGAAATAAAAAAGTTCCGAGAGGAACTCCTACTTCCTACTCAAGACTCGGTAGTCGAGTTTTCTCGGCACGAGAATGTAAGTGAGAAACCGGGGTTACACTTATTCGTCCGGTTTCTTATATACTTTCCCGTAGCGAGCTTTTCCAGCGAGAGAAAATGAGAACTTTTGCGCGTGGCGAAGCCAAATAATAACAACTAAATTACAACTGCCGGAATGGAAAGCGAAAAATTAAAGACCCCTATAATCACCTTCGTAAAAAAAGAGCAGTAAAGTACAAAATGTATTCAAAATTGGTGTTCTTTCTCAATCTTCATTTATTTTATTTTTTCTTTCGACGCTCCGTCACTTTTACTCGCCGAATCTTTCATTCCTCTTCTCTACACAAGCGCCTGATGTATCTCACTGAAAAAAATATAATTGACTCAAGTAAAATTATTATTTCAATGCTACTTTTAATTCTAACAATTCCATATGGTATTGAAACGATAACACGTCACCTTGACAGTCTTGCCGTCGTCGTTTCAATATCATATGGAATCGTAAGAATTGAAAGTAGAATCGGATTAACATTTTTTTTTCTTTGGCAGCCCGCAAGCAATTTTTTTTTCAGTGTAAATGCAATAAAAAACAGACGAAGGATAAAACCGAAAATGTATTCAAAATTTGTGTTCTTTCCGAATCATTATTTATTTTCATTTTTCCTCCAACTGCCCAGTCGCTTTACTCGCCGAATCTTCCATTCCTCTTCTCTGCACCGGCGCGTGATGTATCTACACTGAAAAAACATATCATTGACTCAAGTAAAATTTGATTGTGGTCTGCCAAAGAAAAAAATTATTATTTCAATTCTACTTTTAATGCTAACAGTTCCATACAGTATTGAAACGATAACACGTCACCTTGACAGTCTCGCCGTCGTTGTTTCAATATCATATGGAATCGTAAGAATTGAAAGTAGAATCGGAATAACAATTTTTTTCTTTGGCAGCCCGCAAGCAATTTTTTTTTCAGTGTAAATGAAGAAAAAACCAGACGACGGATAAAACCCAAAAATGTGTTCAAAATTTGTGTTCTTTCCGAATAATTATTTATTTTCATTTTTCCTCCGACTGCCCGGTCGCTTTACTCGCCGAATCTTCCATTCCTCTTCTCTGCACCGGCGCGTGATGTATCGAAGAGAAGAGAGAAAAAAAAAAAAAGAAAAAGAATTGGAGCGCCCCAGAGCTCGGTATGTTCGACCGGCGATACATACACATTCGACGGAGAAGCGATCGACTGGCGAACCTTGAAATATCGATTTGTTCGTTGAAGCTGATTTAATCGGCGTGTTTCTGCAACAGCAGCGGCAGCAACAAGGAGAAGCATCAGCACATAGGCTGGCCGATCGGGCTGCGGTATACTCGTCGACGCGAGTGGACAAAGCCCCGATGATGGTGGGCGCTCGTTGCAACGTATAAAAGTATTGCGCTGAATCGGTTGACACGTCGATGCCGTTGTCGGCGTACTCGTAAACCGCCGTGCCGTGACGCAGCTCGCGATCACCTCAAAATATCCGTTGGGTGGTTCGTTCGGGCGTTAAAAAGTTGCGAAACCCGCCGAGTCGCGGCGCTCCGACCCATCGAGCATATATCTATCGCCGAGCCTCCGGAAAAGCTTCGGCACGTCGATAGGGCAAGTCCGGAAGACGCGATACCCGCGGAAAAATATCGAGGAAAACTCGACGACTGCGATAACCCTACCGATACGGACTCACGTGCACGCCCTCGCTCGGCCTTGAAGACATTTTTGCAAGGTGCGAACCGCTTATCGCAAAGTGTGTTCGCCGCTTATCGCAACGTCCCTCAAAGGGTTAAATTACTTTTTCTGCGCTCGTAGCTCCGCAAACTTAACGATAAAAACCCTGCGCACGGTAAAGCTGGAGAATACGGACGGCCGTTTTTTGCATGGGTTTTTCACAGTAAATAATTCTCAACTCTCGCAGTGAGCTCGATTTCTAAATCGCATTAGCCGAGCCAGCGAGCGAGACGGCCCGACGTTGAACTGATCGTTGGGCGATGACTGGAATGACGAATCGGATTGGGCATAGAGACGTCGAGATCCCGGAGTCAAGATATAACGTACAAACATACTCGCGCAAAAACGTACGGACGTAAGCGGAGAAAAAAAATGAAAGAGATGATTGGAATGTCTAGCATCAATCTTCCATTGGAAACAATCTTCCGATAACGTCCGTTAGCTTTTTTAAACTTATTTTATCGTCCGTTCTTCGGTGCAAAAGGCCACAAGAGACTTCGGAGCAAGTAAACACGGTGGCCGCGGTCAGGGAAAACCGGCAAAGTCAGGGAAAAAATCTGGGTCAGGGAATCAGGGAAATGTCAGGGCATTGCAAAATTGGTCAGGGAAGAAGTAAATTGTCGCCGAACCTTTTATAAATGAATAAGAAGTACATAGAAGGGAGCCTGAAAAAAAATGGGAACATTTAAAAAAAAAAAAATTAAATGTTAATATAATAATTAGGAATTTTTATTTGCGTTATTAATTTTTTTGATTATAGGTCGTTAGAAGTTTGCTCAGCGAAAATTTTTAATTGGTGAGTGAAAAGTCAGGGAAAAGGCAGGGAATTTTTTCTCCGGCGAAAAAACGGCCACCATGGTAAAGCTGCACCCAGAAAAATAATTTATTTGATGGCCACCGTTTATTTGCTTTAAATAAAATATTTATTTGATTTAAACAAATATTTATTTGATTCAAACAAATATTTATTTGATTCAAACAAATATTTATTTGATTCAAACAAATATTTATTTGATTCAAACAAATATTTATTTAAATTAAGTAAATAATTACTTAAATGAAATAAATATTTATTTAAGGTATACTAGCACAATGACTGACGCCGCCTAAGTTCGAGAGAAAAAAGACAAAGATTACAAACACTTCTCGATGAGAAAAAAATCTGAAAAAATTCTAGCATGCAAAAAGGTGCTGAAAAGATTGTTTGTGCGTAATAATAATTTCAGAATGTTCATAACAAATTTCTGAAAAACAAAATTGTGCAACAAATTATCCGGCAACCAAATTTTTTTTAGTACGAAAATGATTTGTTAATTTTTCTGAATACGTACGAATTTTTTTCAGAATTTTATCTAATACTTGAAAATTACGAGTTTAAACAAATTTTAACATACAGGAAACGAATAACATTTTGGGATCATTATTATGGACGAACAATCTTATCAGCTTCTTCCATGTGCTTGATTTTTTTCAGATTTTTATCCGATCGAGAAGTGTTTGTAATTCTCTTTTATTCCTCTCAAACTTAGGCGGCGTCAGTCATTGCG
>JAPYZC010002929.1:0-21587 GCA_030522665.1 Ichneumoninae sp. A BG-2022a | reverse complement strand
AAAAAAAAAAAAAGGTTATATGGAAAAGAACAAGGGAGGTGAAAGAAGTGTGGAGGAAGAAGTTTCTCGCGGCGCGCGGTCCATTTTAGCTGGGGTGAGAAAAAGGGGATGAGTTCGAGGGCGAGAGAGAGACGGAAAGGGCGCCCGCGGTACCGCGGCGAAGTGGCGAAGAGGCCGCGGGGCCCAAAGCGGCAACGCCAACGGAGCTAATAACTGCCGTTTAAAACGCAAAAACAAAGGGCTCTCTGGCCGAGGCTCGGCTCACTCGCCGGGGAGGAAGAGGAATAAGGACGACGGGAGAGGAGACTCCGACGGTGCTGCCGTTCCTCCCGGTGATGCTGCCGGTGCCGCTGCCGGGTGAAGGAAGAGAAGACGAGGCATCGATAGTCCGACCGGCGAGTGGACGGCGGCGGCATCGGCTAGCTGGTGAAGGCGTCAGGGTCATTACCGGATCATTACCTCCCATATCCACCGTACGACGAGGATGATGGGCCCGAGAGAGCCTTCGACCACAGGCGCATTGCCTCCAGCCCGCACCCCCCCCCCTCCCCCCCGCCGATTCACTCGTACAAGCCGCAATCGTACGTATCGCAAGGGACACGCACTTCTGCGGAGGCGCAGACGGGTCCGGTACTGGCCGCACGCTGGGCCGACACTGGCCCGTGACTTACGCACTGTGGACT
This sequence comes from Ichneumoninae sp. A BG-2022a, assembly GCA_030522665.1. Lineage (NCBI taxonomy): Eukaryota > Metazoa > Arthropoda > Insecta > Hymenoptera > Ichneumonidae > Ichneumoninae sp. A BG-2022a. Next base: position 20,904 of record JAPYZC010002929.1, on the reverse strand, counting down.
TCCAGAGAAACACACACACATGCGCCAGGGAAAACGGTCTCCGAGCATCGTCGGGCAGTCTCTAAATCGCTTCTAAACGCTCGACAATTGCGGGTAAATGAACCGACCCGAGGTTTGTGAGAATGAGACGAGACGAGGCCGAGCTATCCGAGGGCGCTCGGCGGGGAGAAGCTACCTGCGTACACACAATACATACAACACCCGAGATCTCAGGGATCGGGAGCTCTCGCGAGCGCGTGTGTTGATGTGCGTGTGTGTGTGCGCGCGGACGATAAGTTGTCGGTGAGCGTTGAAGAGGCGGCGGCGGCGGCGGTGGATTCTCTCGCGAGAACGGCTCGCGGTCGGCGGCAGCCGGGTAAATTACAGGCTCCGGACCCGTATTTCGTTGTTTTGTTGTTTTTCAACGCGCCGAAAGGAAATGAGCGAGCAAACGCGTCACGCCACCCCGAACCTGCTAATTTCTATTCATATTTTATGGCTATTAATTTCTTCGCCGTTACACTCGCACTCGCTCTATACTTCTATCCCGTCCCACTTGACCGTCTCGCGCTCCCTCGCTCTCTCGCATCGTTCCACGTTTCTTCTTCACTCCTTTCTTTCAACTGATCCTCGTACTTGGGGCTTCGTTTCGCTCCCCCCACGTCGCTCCCCTCCGCGCAATCATATTTTTCTACTCCCCCCCCTCTCTTCGGCATACCTGCTGGTAATACACGAATGTATATCGTACGTACAGGCGAAGTACCTCGCTTCCTTCGAGTTACACCTCAGCTTCCACCGGGTCCATCAACACCGCGGCAACACTCCCGGATCGTAGGTCTTTTTTTTTTTTTTTCTTCTTGTCCCCTCGCCTCTTATCCTCGACTTCTTCTCGATCGCGTCTAAACTCCGAGGGCAGAAAAGCAGCGGGAGCGGGATCGGCAGCAGCAACCACCGTCTCAAATGGCCCGGATAGACCGTACCCTCGGACCATCAGCGGGTGTAACCTATTATTATCTACCACTTACCTAATGCCCTGTGTCAGCCGGAGGGTGAGAATAACAGGTACGACCCGATACTCCACGGGAACCTATCCGACGGAATTCCCGCGAGTTATTGGCCGTCGGAGGGATTACAAGGTGGCCGTTCGAGAGTCGCTATCCCCCGTGTATAGCGTGTGTACAGTATAATATGACTCGTTCGGCACGTCTGCCCGCTTGCTCGGAGCTCCATTAGAACTATCAACCGGACATCCATGAAGGCTCGAAAAAGTTTTGCCTCGGAGCGGCTCTCGAGAAGGTACGACAAGGACCACGGGAGCCCTCGCGGGTTCTCCTCGCGTGGAACGTGTCGTCGCGTTCGTCGAAAATTGAACGAGAGATAGGGTACTAGGTGGAGAGAATTTCCTCCCCCCCTCCCCCTCCCCCACGTCCCCACCCCAATGAAAGAGCATCGGAGCCGCTAAAGGCCTTCGCTTAAGGAGCCGACAAGGCGGCCCCGCGCGCGATATTCTCTCGCGTTAAACTGTCGGTGCCGCCTTTCGTGACGACGAGAGGAGAGATCGGCAAAAGCCGGGCGATCGCGTGAGAAACGATGAGAGAACGAACGCTGTGTGAAGCCTATGGCTTTTTCGCGGGACGCCGCACGAGAGATAGATGAGCTCACGATCGAGCTCGATCACCCATCCATGTATACATATATATATATTTATAAACATATATATACATATATGTGTGTGTGTATATATATCAATATATATGTATATAGAAACGCCGGAGAGTGTGCTGTTGCATCTCCGGATCTAATCCACCGTTGATTGGGACTGGAATACCCACCTTATTTTCCGATCGCCTATCGACTCGCATCGATGTACATCGTCGTCTCCATTACCGGTATTCTGGCGCCATGCGAAGTACGGAGGCGAAAGTCGATGAGATGCTTTCCGGTTACTTTTCATCTATTTTTATTTTTTTTTATTAATTTTTTAAAAGTTTATTAATAGCGCACTCGGTGGCGAGCACGGGAAAGAAAAGAGCACTAAAAGTGCGTTCGGTACTTCGAGGGAGGAGCTGCAAACGTCGTGGATACTTTAATGATCCAGGCAAGAGCCCGAGATAAATAGTGAGATAGTCGCCACTGAAAGACCCAAGTCGGGAGCATCCCGCGGCTCTACAAGCTTCTAATTAGGCCGTTTGGGTATACACGAGTGAACCATTACGGAAGAAATGTGTAGAGTCGTCGAATCGACGAGTGGTATTTACAGCGTACATAGACGGTGGAGGAAGAGGAAACGGGAGAGCGGCCGAAGAGCCGTATAATACGCGATCGGAGACTCGGGGGCACGCGAATAATAATAGGAAAGACCGCAGTGGCTATATAAGCGATCGAAAGTGGGGGAGGAGGGAAGGGGGGAGGGGTAACGCTATCCTCAATGGCATGTAATTAGGACTTTTATTGTCAGTACGTAAGGAAGCTTTATGAAAACATTAAGGATGATTCAAGGCCACCGTCGGAGAACTTTAATGGTACGTGCGTGTGTGTGTTATTAATGTGTACGAGAAACGGAGAAGTACAAGGTACTCTCGCGCGGGGGGGGGGGCAAAGAGGGGGAGGAGATGAGCCAGCACACAGACTTATGCACCGTCATTTCCGTTTAGTTCACAGGTGCCTCTCGCGCGTTAATATTATCGCGCACATAACGCCCGAGTCGCGACGATTCGCGCACGGGACGTGATTTTTATATTCTTCGACGATGAGACGACCATACCGTACTTCCGTTCCGTGGATATAAAAAATTAGGTTCTCGTCGTGTAACAAGACCGCGATGCGCGGCGTGCATATGAGGCATTTTACCTGCCGTTTCGACCTAGGTCTGAACCTTCGCACCTTGGATTGGAGCCGCGATTTTTTATATGAATGAACTAACTCCCAAAAGCACTCAGATTTTTTATTAGATGTTAAAAAAATTGGTCAGCATTATTTATGATTAAAAAAAATCACTTATTAATCGCCACAATTTGAAAACGTGACAAAATTCTGGAAAATGTGTCATATATAGGACATTTTAAGATTTAAGCCGGAGTGAACCAGCGTCATCTGCTGTATTTATAAATTTTTTTTTTCGGAAAAAAGTGAAAAGATTAAAAGACAAACCATTCGATTATGGGTTATCGTTTGACAATTTTTTTATGCAACGGTTGCACTTGGTGAATGATTTTTTTTTCCTATTGTTTTCACTGTTTTTTTTTTCGAAGAAAAATTAGAAAAAAATAAGTTTCTTCGCCCCCTCCGGCTCGAATCTTAAAATTTTTTATATATGACACAAAATTGTTCATAATTTATTCAGATTTTTTAATTGCGGCGATCAATAAGTAAATTTTTATGATCACAGACAATCACAAACAATTTTGAAAAAATCAAATACAAAAATCTGAATAATTTTGCGAGTTAGTTCAGAGATATAAAAAAATCTCACACCCAATTCAAGATGCGAAAGTGCGGACCCATTCCGAAATGGCGTGGAATGCTCCACACACAACGTCCGTGCATCGAGCCCCGTACACGAATTTCGCTTTTTGCAAAGCGCAATCTCTTCGATGTATCTGGATCACGCGATTATATCGTCCGGCCGCCGATTCCTCACGCCTATCTCCCTAATAGAGTTCGGCGGTGTTTATCTCCTCGCGATTTTTGACAGCAATATATATATATATATATACATATACACATATACATATATATTCCTTTTTTTACCGCGAAGGGTCCGAAGAGGAACGGTCGCGAACGCGGGCATCGGTTGCATCGAGGCAGCTCGGCGACGACGACGTCGGCGGTGCGACGGTGTGTGGTCCGGCACGTCCGAGAGCGGACGGCGATTAGCCCGGGGCCCCCTAATCCCTTTCTCTTTCCCTTTTCCCTCTTCCTCCTCCGGAGGAGCAGCCGCGAAGCTGTGCGGCCGCGTCGTCGTCGTCGTCGTCGACGTACCGGCAACCGTCGTGCGACTCTCCATCTCCGTTTCCTCGCACCTCCTCGTGCGCAACTGGCCGACCGAAGGGACCGGAGCGCGTACGCGAAGGTCCGTACCGGGGATTGCGCGTATGCATACACAGTGGATCAAAGCAGTGTGCGGAGGGCCGAGGAGAGAGAGAGAGTTACCGGGAGAGCTGCCGGGCTATCGAGTTACGTGCTAAGCAGTATAGCCGAGCGGTAACCGAGACGCGGGCGACTCCACGGCAGCACACCAGATCCATTGTTCGCCTCCTCTCGAATACGCACCTCTTTCAATTTTTTTATTATTATTTTTATTCCTCAAGCTTCCTCCTCGCTCCCTCCGACCGGGACGATCCGCGCGGCGTCTCCTTTTCCATCTTCTCTTTATTTTTTTTTATACACCCCAAAAAGCAACTCTTCATCCCGGCCCAATCCGCGCCGTCCCTCGGCGCGGACGCACCGCGACGTCGGCCCGACGCGGAATAAAGCTCTTATTTTGGTATCGAAAATTCGACTCCCCGTATCGCATGACGCGAAGAGTTAATTCGGAGAACGGCGGGTGGATGATAGGCCGTGAACATCCAATGCGCGAGGAGAGCCTGCACATTCGAGCCAGCACGAGTGATCCGTCCGAGAGGAAACACGAGCCCTCCGCGCTCGACTCCACTGGCACTTCTCTCGACCCGGTAATTCTTCAAGCTTTCCGCTTCTCGACGTCCAGCTGCACTTCATCCGCGCGCGAGCGAGCAGAGGATCGAGACTCTCGTGAAAATAGAGGAGAGCGGGGCAAAATGGCACACCGGGGCAAAACGGGAACGAGACAAAACGCAATTCTCCAATAATTTTGATGGTACGTGGGTCAAAACGGGTTTGAAAATCTGGACAAAATGGGACATCAAAAAATTATTGGAAAATTGAGTTTTGCCCTCACTGTCCCATTTTTCCCCGCTGTGCCATTTTGCCCCGATCTCCCCTAACGCGCATGCGCGTTGCACAGCGCGGCCGGTGAACATAATTTCCACTCGAATTATCGCCGGCTCGGGATCAACTTTGAAAGTAGGAAATGACGAGGCTTCATTAGCGACGGGGACTTTGTCAGACGCGGAGAAAACACGTCTCGCAGAATTCGCGCCAAGTGATGTCCCAATCGTTTGAGTCTCCGCGCCTTTTGTCTACACCCGTGGATAACGCGTATCCTACGAGCCCCCTCACCACCCCCCCCCCCTTCCGTCGATTACAATCAAGCGTCAAATCGATTAACAATCGAATCCTGATTGAGGCTAATTAAGCGTGGCTGGTCGGCTCACGTGATCATTCATCACGCGGCGCCAGAGTTCGCCCGCCGGGGCAGCGGCGTCGGGGCCGCCGCGGGGTTCGGCTCCCGGAAGTCTCCGCGCACGACGCTCTCGTAACGCGCGCACGCGCCGCCTGCGCCTTTGTCCTCGCCGAGGATCATTAATTAAGTCGCCTTATCAGAAACGTCTCGCATTATCCGTTAATAAACGAGCGCGATGCCCGAGGAGCCGCGCTATAGAACCAACGAATCTCGGCGTGAAAAGAGCCCGATCCATTACTACAAATTAAATAAGCAGCGATGCGTCGCCCGAGATTGATCGATGTCTAATTTGTTGTTATCGCCTGTTGCAGAGATCCGATGGAGCTGATGGAGCAGCAGTTGCGGTGCGGAGTTCCGCCGGTGAGACTTTACGAGCACCTGGCGATGACTTCGCCCGCCGCGGCCGCCGCGGCTCTTCAGCAGCACGACAGCAACGCCGCTCCGGGTCAGCAGCATCCGGCCCATCCGCTCTCCCCGTGGCTCACGTCGCCGACCAGCGCCGCCGCCGCTCTCCTCTACGGCAGCCGGGGCGGAACACCGTCGCCGTACTCGCCCGCACCCCCGACCGGCTTTCCGTACCCGGGATTGTCGTGGTCCTGGCAACCGGCGCCCGTCGCCATGATCTCCCGACGCTCGTCACCCTCTTCCGTTTCGGCCGGCGCGGTCAGATACGCGCCGTACCCGACGCCGACCTCGACGCCCCCGCCGCCTCTACGCGTACGGCCCGCGACCCCCAATTAGCGATTTTCCACGCTAAACGACGCCGTCGGCCGCGAGGGGCTGCGACCGGAAACCCCGTCCGCTAGGACCATCACATCTTCAATGGCACTCCTATGCTACACGGTTATTCATTTACCAGTGACTCAACATTCGTTCGAAGTTACTCTCGGCGGGATTCGCGATAAAATATCTCACGGACCCGTGCGCTGTGACAAATCGTTGTTGTTATTATTATTATTATTATTATTATTATTATTATTATTATTGTTTAATTATTATATTAAAGAGCCAAAGAACTATTCTCGTTGTAATCGGTGAACGTGAGATTATAACGACGATAATAGGATTCGTTGTAATAGTCGTAATACCTATAATTGTAGTGACGATGAAGAAAAAAAAACAAAATGGTACTTATTGTAACCCGCGATTACCAGGCGGGTCGTGTATGATGTAAGTAGATGTATAGTGTACAGTGAGGTTTTTTTTTTTTTTTTTGGACGTATAAGAGATTTTTTCGCGGAAACGTATGAGTGTTTCGGGAGCGCGTGGATAATGATTATTTTACTGTTCGTCGATGACGACGATGTAAATATACTTGGATGATCGAGTATAAGTGCGTACGGGTATCGATGTTTGTACTCAGCGACGATAGCTATCGGATGCGGGATCGATGGACGTGGGTTCGCGAGGAAAAAAATTGTTTATCAGTTGTCACAAAAAAAACAAAAAATTAAATCATATCGTCGTTAAAAAGAAATCCCGTCGATATCGTTGCCGCTTGAACGTGGGACAAGGCTTCTCGGGACCGCCGATAAATGCGGCACCCCCTCGTAGATGTCGCAATTCGGGAACCGCGTCCGATCCGAAAACCCTCTTTCATTCTTCGCTCCAGCGGAGCTGTACCATACCACGATAGTATTATATTATAGATCGGCTCGTCTCTCCCGTAGACGCGTGACCAGAAGAATTTGTACATACTATAATAACAAAACGTCGTGTAACTGTAGCGATGCGCAGTCGTCTTTAGGAATGTAGCGTACAGACTGACAGACACACACACACATACACATACACACACAGGAACACGATAAGACGAGGCAAAGAAATAAATGGATTTTAATTAATCAATCGTTCAGTCGTTCTTGCAGCCTTGCTCTTCCTCAATAATCCAACATCCCGATTGGGCTCTCTGCCTCGCGTGTTATTAGGGTAGTCCTTGCGAATAGTGTTCACTTCGCATAAGATTCAGAGAAATAAGAGGGAATCGCAACCACTTCTCGATGGTGCAAAAATCAAGTATATTAAAGGGGCTGAAAAGATTGATTTTTCATAATAATAATGCCATAATGTTTTTAACAAATTGATGAAAAATAAAACTCTTCAATAAACCTACCGAAAACCCAACTCTATCTTTTAATGAAAACGATTCGTTTATTTTTTGAATGCACATGAATTTTTTCAGATTTTTAATTTCACTCTGAATTTTGCGACTTTCTGCACGTTTTTCCCATATAAAAAAAAATCAAAGGGAATTTAAAAATCTGAAAAAATCCATGCGAATTAAGAAAACTCAATGAATCATATTTATTAAAGGAAAGAGTTGGGTTTCCGGTAGATTTTTTGAACAATTTTATTTTTCATCGATTTGTTAATAACATTTTGGAATCATTATTATGAGAAATTAATCTTTTCAGCACGTTCATACCATCCAGAAGTGTTTGCAATTCCCTCTTGTTTCTCTGAAACTTATGTGAAATAAGGGACTACCTTAAACGTAATGCACAAAACTAAGTCAGAGCCGAAGAAGAGTTTACTCGCCTCAGCCGCTCAGTTTTTTCCCTATAGTGAAAGCGCCACGCAGTATCGGCCGGTCTTCGCCCAGCCTCGGCCAGTACCGGTCCTGTGTCTCATTTCTACCAAGGATTTTTCCCGTCTGCCTTTCGATCGACGAAACTCCGCTTCTTTCTGCAGCCTCGGCTATACCCGAAGGTTCGAAAATTACGTTGCCACCGGCTGGAAGACGAGTCGGGAGGGACTGACCCGGAGCGAGAGAAATAAACTCCGCTACGGTTTCGGAAGCCTCGACTCGGATCTCTTTCCAACAAAGCTACTCCCCCGCTTTCTCACCCCTTTCGCGTTCCTCCTCCCCATCCCGAACGGCACCACCGGCGCGCTCCGCGCCACCCAAGCTTCATCGCACCTTCAACTGCCGTGTAATTCTGTTATACCTATCTGAAATTAAATAAATTCATTTCACGCCCTGTCAGCGCGCAATTATTTTTAGATGCAGCAGCATTTTTTAAAGCTCGGACCCTCTCTCACCTCCTTTCTCTCTGCTCTTAGCGTGACTAACGCCTCGACCCCGGTCCGCGAACGTTGGCTGCTGTTAACGCCACGGCGGGTTTCGTCGGAGAGGCCCCGAACCCCGGGAGCACACGTCCACGCCGGGACGCACGGACGACGCTGACCGCTCGTCGGATTATTGCATACCTGTGCCGCAGCGATTTGTACCACGCTCGAGGAGGTAAATCGAACGGGGCGATGCACCTACCACGTCGTAAGAGAAAATTTGATTTTTTATTTTTTAAAGATTAACCATCTTGAGCTTCACTCTGGGCCAATACTGTGGTCGAATGCGTGGAACATGTCACCGATTTTTTTTTTTATTTCATTACAAGTTTTTTCAGAAAATTACGAGCGTAGGGAGGAGTGGGGCAAAACGGGATAATGGGGTAAAACGCAATTATCCGATAACTTTTGGATGGTGGCGGTGATGGTGAGAGCGATTTGTACCACGCTCGAGGAGTTAAATCGAGCGTCGTAAGAGAAAATTAGTTTTTTTTATTTTAAGATTAACCATCTTGAGCTTCACTCTGCGCCAATATTGTGGTCGGATTCGTGGAACATGTGGCCGAATTTAAAAAACAATTTTTTTTATTAATTAATTATTTAAGTTTTCTCAGAATATTGCGAAGGTTGGGGAGAGCGGGGCAAAATGCCCCGCTTTCCCCTACTTTGCACATCTTTCAAAGAAAAGTATCTTTTCCATACCGGTTTTGAAGCTGCACCGAGGAAAAAAATTACTAACATCAATGAAACACTTTTTTCCAAGGGACAACAATAATATCTTTTTCCAATTTCCTATCATTGATGCGGAGATATGATTCATTTAAACCAGATTGAAATTATTTCGTCCGCATTCGAAGATTTTCAAGTAGGTTTCACTACATTGTGTCTCTCATACAAAATATGCAATGGACTATTAGAAAAAAAAAAATTCAATTGACTGTAGTAATTTTTTTCAAAATCAATCTTTGACATTTTTAAGAATCCTCCTCGACACGCCTTTAAATGCGCTACGAAAAATCGTCAGAAAATAAAAAAATAAAATATATTTTTTGAGAACCAAGGAGTCCGTTAAAAGTATCTGGTCAACAGTGACAGTCTTCGTGACGCAGGCCGCTCTCATCGGGCGTGTAGATGCCCTCGTCGCGAGGCGATGATCTCTCAGCAGGAGTGTCCGAAATCACTCGCATGGACCGCCGTTGCGGGTCTTTCGCAGCGTATACGTTACACAGCGTATATCGAAAACTGGCCGTGCAATGTTGTGATGGGTGGAGCGAGGTGAGAGAAACAGAGAGGCGGCTCCCGAGCTTGTAATTATGTTGATACGAATGATCTGCGGCTCGCCGCAGAGAGTCTCGAGAGAGCCTCCAGCGGTGCTCACCGGCTGCTATAAGGGGCAGAGAGCGCCTCCATACACCTCTGCAACGGATACAGGCCGAGGCGTATATCCTCTTCTTCCCTCGTCATGTGATCTCTCTCCGTCCCTCTGGCCCCGGTCCCCGCGTCTCCGTCTCTCTCGCATTACCGACGGAGCAGCATACCGCGAGAGCTCTGAGAGATGAGAGCGCGCGCGCGCGCGGGCGAAAGCGCGAGCGCGCTTTAGGACCGTGGCGAAACCAGTTTAAGTGGTTAAGTGTAGATGTAATTGATTTCCATTTTACGAGGCTCTCTCGGAAGATGCACCGAGGCCTCCCCGGACCTCTTCTCTCTTATTCCGCCGCTCAGAAAGGCCTCCGCCCCTCTCTTATCCAGCAGCAACGGCAGCAACGGCAGCATCGGCGCGAGGACGACGATGAGATTGGGGGAGCAACTTTTCTCCGCGTTTCGGCCCCCCCTCGATCCCTCGCATGTACGCGTCCTGCCTCTATTATATCCTTATGCTCGTCGCGAGTTAATAGGCACCGATTATAATGCCCGATGAGAGGCACCTGTGCGACCTGCGCGAGTCAAAGTACACCGGTACTTCGGGGTACTCCAAGAAAGTCTCGGAGGAAATGAAGAAAAAAGATGAAAAAAGGGAGGACGGAGCCTGAACAAGTGGCTCTCTCTCAGTCTGTGGCAGTGGTATTATATGTATCTGGCCGTGATATTACTCGAGGGTCGTGGAGAGTCGTTAACGGTTCTACGGCCTTCTCACCTTCCATCATCAACGAAGACGGAGGGAGAGCGGACCGTAATGATTTCTCACGCCTCGTTTCGGTCCTGCTGCCGTTCCTGCCGCGGCTGCATCGCGTTGTACGTTGTAATAGCTATCTCTTTCGCTTTCGCCTCGGCGTCTCCCTCCCGCGCTATAGATTCGCTGAAAAATGTGTGGGCAGCGTCGCGTCATTGGCGCCCACTCTCGGAAAGGAAAAATGAGAGGTGCATAGACATGCGAGGAGCGCAGCAGGTACGCGTGCGAGTTTTACACGGAATCGAGAGAGCCTTTTTCTTGTTGGTCTTCCTCGTACCGGCGAGAGAGCCGGACGAGCCCGCTCGAGGGAACCCTTGATTTTTCACCGATTTATCACGGCGCCTGCGGTGTGAAATATAAATTGCCGCGTTGATCTTGGCCCGCGTTCCTGTACGCCGGAGGCCCTACACGGTGGTCCACCGGCCAGCCGATCTTGCGCATTCCCCCCGTGCGATTCGTCGCCGTTGCCCTGGGAACAACGATCGCATATGTAATTGGTCCATACCGCGCTTACGTTCCTTCGATAAGACGCGATCTTAGGTGAACATTTTTTTTTATTAATAATATCGAACCCCAATAACGCGAGCAATTCCTGGTGCAATTTTTAGAGCATTACGCGAGACCCTGAAAAAGTAAGTGCGATTCATCGCCGATGCCCTCGAACCAACGATCATCTATATAATTGGTCCATATCGCGCTTACGTTCATTCGAGAAAAGGCGATCTTTGGAGTAATTGTTTTTCTTTTTTTAATGAGTAAGATCGAGCATCATTAACACGACCAATTCCTGGTACAATTTTTAGAGCGTTAGGCGAGACCCTGAGGAACACAAGTGCGATTCGTTGCCGCTGCCCCGGAAACAACGATCGCATATGTAATTGGTGTATACCGCGTTTACGTTCATACCATAAGACGCGATCTTAGGTGCAAAAAAATGTTTTTGATGAATAATGTCGAGCACCAATAACGCGAGCAATTTCTGGTACAATTTTTAGAGCGTTACACGAGACCCTGAAAAAGTAAGGGCGTTTCGTCGCTGATGCCCTCGGACCAACGATCATCTATGTAGGGTAGAGCGGGGCAAAACAGGGTTTTTGGGCAAAACGTCATATTCCAATAATTTTGGGATGCCCGAATTCGCCCTATCGGATACATCAGGCTTTTCTGCCCAGTTTTGCCACCTTGTCTGATGCAAAAATTATTGGAAAATTTAGTTTTGCCCAAAAACCCCGTTTTACCCCGTTGCCCCATTTTGCCCCGCTCTCCCCTAATTGGTCCATATCGCGCTTACGTTCCTTCGACAAAAAGCGATCTTTGGTGTATTTTTTTTTATGATTAAGATCGAGCATCAATAACTCGACCAATTCATGGTACAATTTTTAGAGCGTTAAGCGAGACTCTGAAGAACCTAACGGCGATTCGTCGCCGTTGCCCCCGGACCAACGATCAGCTATGCAATTGGTCCACACAGCGCTGACGTTCATTCCATAAAACTCAATTTGTGGCAGAAAAAAGCGGGTACCATCAAGCACCAATACCGCTTGCAATTCCAGGTACAATTTACAGAGCGTTACGCGAGATCCGGATGATCGCCTGGAGAAGACCCGACGAGGCCCCAACGAGCCGCGACCTAAGGCTCAAAAATTTCTACCAGAGCGGCTGCGCAGCGAGACGATTAAATTTTACCGATTCTCGATGAGTCAGTACGGACGGTATGCGCGGATACGGATTATACTCCGTATAATGGAAAACGTGGAACGACAACGATAGGATCGACTCCGAAACATCGTTGTCACACGGCGAGAGGACGCGGAGCCGGAGAGATCCAGAGATGCAGAGCGAGAGGGTGAGCCGGGGTATATGTAAATTAGAAAGCCCGTGTGAATGCGGAGATTTATGAGTACCGTACACATTTCTGGGTGCAATAAATATCAGTAAGTAGGAGCGAGAGGGGTGGGGGGGGGGGGGGGGGGGGGGGGGGGGGGGGGGGGGGGGGGGGGGGGGGGGGGGGGGGGGGGGGGGGGGGGGGGAAGCTCGAGCACGGAAGAGATGGAACGAGGGACGAAAAATCCCGGCGAGATGCGAAAAGAAAGGGAAATAATAAAAATATTCGTGAAAAAAAAAGAAATAACGTGTGTGGCCACGACGAATTTTACAGCGAAAACCGCGTACGCTTGCCAGCAGGTCGCCCTCCGGGTGGCTCGTCTGCGAGTTACAAGATTGAGAGGGGGGAGGGGGGGCGTTAGGCATCTCGACGCCCACGTTCGCGACAGATTCACCGACGCCCCTCTCAAAACGGCTCTCGGGACACCGGGGGAGCCGCGATGCAGTAGGCAAAAGGAAGCGTGAAATGCGTCCAATTACGCCCGGCCGAGATGCGAAACGGGCGCGAGTTTCGCGAGCGACTACTCATCGCGAGCGTCTCCGCATCTCAGCGACGCAGCGCCGTCCACCGCCGCGAACTCTTTGGATTTCATCGAATCTTCGCGGCGCATTCGCACCTAAGCCGAGGCCAGAGCTGCGCTTCGTCCACCTCCGCTTCCACCTACTCGTTTCTCATCGTGTTTCTTTTCTCGGCCGGTTGACACGCCGCGGAAAGGCCCCGGGCCGTAAGAGTCCGGACGGGCTCGGCGTCGCGACGCTGTTAATTAGGTGCGATCAATTAGGAAGCGGGAGAGAGACGGCCGACGGCGCGTGGGTGGCGGCGGTCTGGAAACTCGTATTGTGGGAATCATGCCAAGTCACTTTACCCTTTGTTTTGGTTTTTTATATAGGGGAGAGCGGGGCAAAATGGCACACCGGGGTAAAATGGGATAATGAGACTAACCGCGATTCCCCAATAACTTTTGGATGGTGGCGAAGATGGTACGCGAGGCAAAAAGGGTTTTAAATCTGTTTGTATCGTTGGGACAAAATGGGGCATCCAAAAATTATTGGAAAATTGAGTTTTGCCACTCACTGTCCCGGTTTGCTCCGCTGTGCCATTTTGCCCCGGTCTCCTCCTAATCATTTTTGGAGGCCCGCGTTCGCCCCGTCGAAACGTCAGGAAAAAAGGATGGTTTTTCCTACTATAACGAATAATTCCCAGAGGGGACGTCTATATAGATCGTTTATGATACTATATATTCAATTGATTTAACTATAATCATAGTTACAACTATAACTTTTGGTCAATATCGTAACTGTAAAATATACACGTTCCCCCTGGGAACTATACTATGTAAGCTTTTCTCAGTGTGTTTTGCCCCGCGGTTGGATCCAAAAATTATTAGAGAATGTTGTTTTACCAGATTGCCCCGTTTTGCCCCGCTGCCCCATTTTGCCCCGCTCCGCGCTACATTTTTTCCCCTAACTCCTTCGGTGCTTGCGACGGCACGGGAGAAGTGAATTTCAGGGGAAAAGCGCTTTTCGCGGAGACGACGCGACGTACAAAAATAGTATCGCACGGTACCGAGTCAGCGGGTGGGGGGGGGGGGGGGGGGGGGGGAGGGGGGGGGGGGGGGTGGGAGGAGGGGGGGGGGGGGGGGGGGGGGGGGGGGGGGGGGGGGGGGGGGGGCAGCGAGAGAAGGATCATAGTGGGGAGACGAAAAAGGGGGCTTATTATTTACAGCAGTCCGTAAGGCGTGTCACAATGGCATTGCGGGTTTCCTCTTGAAAGTCCAACAATGTACAAGCGATTTATGACCTCAACTTTCAACAAAACTGTCAATGCCGAGCCACCCTCGCACTCGTCGAGCGACTAAACTAGCTTCTTAGCTCGTTGCTTTTTTTCCTCTTTCTTCCTTCTTCATTTTTTTTTTTTTTTTTTTTTTCTTGGTCTTTGTCACTCTCTCGCCTCGTCGCTGGCTCCGTGCGTGCCTTCGGAGTCCGGACAGACCGCGGGCGGGCCACCTTCGGGGCCCTTTCGAACGATGCGGGGAATGCGCACAAATATTTTCACCATAAATTCTCGGTTTTTATCTTGCGGCCCCGCTGTTTACGGTCTCTGTGACGTAATCTCACCCCCTGCCGAAGCTCATCCACTGTGCGCTGCTTTCCCTCTCGCGTCTCTCGACGATATTCTCGGATAGCGTCGTCGGACTCGATATTATACCTGCAGTCGCCTCACTCCCCGCTTGCGTCTCTCACGAATAATCGTATACTCGTAATCCGTGACTTTTATTTCTTCACGGTTGGTTTTTCACGCGTCCGGATTGTGGCGAGATCGACGGCACTGGGTCCGGAGGTGCGAGATCTACGAGAGGGATAATGAGCCGTCATTGTTAACTCGTCGCGCTCCTCTATAGATCGTTGAATGCACTGTACATATGTGCATACATATATGTATATATGGAATATATATGTGTATGCATATGTACAGACGGATGAGTGGAAAATTGGAAATTATGGTCGCGTGTGAGAGATCGTCTCGAGTAGCGAGTGAGAAAAGTATAAATCACGGATAAACTCGCTTGAAATGGGCTTTTCTCGTGTATCTCGCTGATGTACCGTATTCAAGCAATTGACTCACTTGCGTCGCCGCTTATGACCCTGCATCAGACTAAATTTCATCAAGTTATAACGGCTGGGTTTTACATCGCAAAAAGTTTAATTAGGGCATGTATAGCATGTGTATAGCACGACTCATACGTATGTATGCAACACACGTATATACGTATGTATGATATCATGAAGATATCTGCATGACATCAAATTTCATCTTTGGCCAGTCTCTATCAGTGCACGGCTTTAGCAACAATAACCAATTGTTCGCTTTTATCATTTTGATCTACAAGTGAAGTTCCTCCAGCAAAGTTTGTACAATGCAAAATACAACCGTAATAACTTGATGAAATTTGGGCACATGCAGATATCTTCAGGCTCATAACAACACTCATTGCCCGCATGAAATTATCGAAATTGTTGCGACTCTACAACTATGATGCTCAAACATGTGTGCAAGTTCACAAAATGTAAATAATGTAAGAAGGGTTCGACCCGTGAATAATGAATAAATAAATAAATCAGAGAATAAAATTCTGAAAGTGAAGAATTTTTTTTGTTCCTAAAATAGTGCATCGACAGAAAATTTCCAAAGATGAAAGTTGATGTCATGCTGTCTTCAAAGTCATCGCTCTACTATATTGTAAATTAGAATCCGGACGAATAACCTTCGGGCCGACAGCACTCTGCGACTATCCGACTTCGCGGATGATCTCTGGACCCGTGATGAGCACCGTGAAATTGGACGTACGGTATTCACTCGTTGCATCGTTAAACCGCCGATCAATGCAAAGTATCCCGATGAGATCAACCAACTCCGCGCCCGTTGCGATTTACATCTGATGATCCGGATTGTTGGTGCACGCGATGGGTTTCTATCCGACCTGACATCATCCTCCGTTCGAGGATGGTTTCACGCATCAATTTTTCTCTCTTCGTCGGACTTTGAGTTAAATAAGGAGCTCGACATTTCCCTTACTTCGTACGCAGGAAAAGGAAAACACCCCAAACGCGGATTTTTCGACGTTTTGGAACATACTGAACATGTTTACATGCAAATCCCGAAAAAAAATCCACACCCGCAATGTGGCGTAAACTTGGCTCGGTCGAATCATTTTTGTTTCTTCCTAAAGCATTGACGGAGACTTGCCAAAGATGAAAGTTGATGTCACGCTATCTTCAGAGTCATCGCTCTACTACACCGAGAAAAATAATATATTTGACGGCCACCGTTTATTTGGTTTAAGTAAAATATTTATTTCATTTAAATGAATAGTTACTTAAATGAAATAAATATTTATTTAAATCAAATAAATATTTATTTAAATCAAATAAATATTTATTTAAATCAAATAAATATTTTACATAAACCAAATAAACGGTGGCCGTCAAATAAATTATTTTTCTGGGTGTACCTTGTAGATCAGAATCCGGGGGAACAAGCTTCGGCCCGGCAGCACTTTGCGACTATCCGTCGTCGCGGATGATCTCTGCACTGTTAAAAAAATTCTAAATTTAATGTACCGATGTTGGAAGCTTTTATGCATAAACCAGTATATTAAATTTAATGCACAAATATTATGTAAAATTACAATAGTTTTAAAGTAATTTTTAAATACATTTAGTACTATTAAAGTACTTTTATTAAAAATACCACTTTTTAATAATTTTTTATTTACCGTACATTCATTTTACACAACATTTGTATATTAAATTTGATATACTAGGTTATGCATAAAAGCTTCCAATACAAATACATTAATTTCGACGCAGAAATTTTTCACAGTGTGGGCCCGTGATCAGCACCGTGAAATCGGACATTCGGTATTGACTCGCAGCGTCGTAAAACTGCCAATCAATGCAAAGTATCCCGACGGAATCGAGGCGTTTCCGCGCCCGTTGCGATTTACATCCGATGATCCGGATTGTTGGTGCACGCGATGCGTTTCCATCCGACCTGACATCATCCTCCGTTCGAGGATGCTTTCACGCCTGAATTTCGCTCTCTTCATCGGGACTTCAACAGAGAGCCCGACATTTCCTGTACTTTGGAAGCGCGAAAGAGGAAAACATCGGAAATGCGGTTCGGAAACTTTCGCCGGCGTTACACATCGTACGGCGATCCGGTAAAACGAGGATCCCCGCAGTGTGGCGTAAACTTGGTTCGGTCGAGTCACCCGCTGGGTCGAGTGTTGACTCTCCGCTGCGGTCACCGCGACAAAAACTACCCCATGATTCGTCACGCGTCCCCGGACCGTCGTGAAACGAGACGGGCCCGACGCGTTCCCGAGGGCGGGAGAACCGGGCGACCCCGCGCGCACCACGATGGTCCCATGGTGCCCGTGGACGCCGAGCAGAATCCAGCCCCCCCGAGCTCGCAGCACGATTTTCGCTGTGTCGAACCGAAGGCCAAACATCTTTTCAATAAAAATAAAAGACCACCTCTCCGACGGGATCTATTCAGTAACGAACCGTTAACTCGACGTTAAATGGGAGAGGACAAGCCCTGTGTGCCCCGCGTTTCGTGGCTCCAATACACTCCTGTAGCCTTGCCTGTAGCCGGCTCTCTTTTTTCACCGTGCAGATTCCATCCAGCACGATTTTTCCCGAATGTCGAAACTCCGTGTCGCTCGGCTCTCGGGCTCCACGGGGACTCCCGCAGGAGTTGAACCGACGGGGAAAGCAACAGCCTCGGGATGTTCCGGGTACGGAGGAACCCGGACGATCTCTATTCGAGAGTCAATATCCCGAAAATGGGCTTTTCATGGGTAACTTCACGGCGCGTTAGCGCATCGACGGCGGCGCACAGCGTGTGTACGCTAGGGTAGATCGGGGTTAGTCGGAACACGGGGTATGTTGGAATGGTCGCCGTAAAAAGGAGATCGGGGAGAGCGGGGCAAAATGAGACAGTGGGGCCAAAACTCAATTCTCCAATAATTTTTGGAAGACCCATTTTGTCCTAATGGTATATCCGAATTTTCAACCCCGTTTTGCCCCTCAATTCGTACATAATTCGTACATCACAACAGACGCAAACCGTGAGACACAAAAATATTCGCGTTTTTGAAAGCCGTACAACGGAGATATTACCGGTAGAGCAGCAAAAAAAAAAGTAAAACAAGTGTTAAAAAATTGGTAAAAAAATAAGTAAACAAATTTGAAAAAACGTGCAAAGCAATTTGCACGTAGCTTCCTCATTTGTGACAACTTTCTGCATACCATTTTCCCTAGCGGGAGACCACTAGGGACACCACACAGGACCAGTATTGGCACAGCGTCGGCCGGTGTTCGCCCAGCGTCGGCGAGCACTGGTCCTGCGCTTAACTTCCACCAGGTTTACTACGTCCGTTCCAACTTGCCCCGTGTTCCGACTAGCCCGGTTCTGCCCCACAGAACGTTTCGTCCCGACGGAAAACTCCTAGTGTCTTTCGATGCCCCGAGGTTGCTCACTTCGTGTTGTAGGTAGGGTAGAGCGGGGCAAACTGGGGCAACCGGGCAAAACGGGGTTTTTGGGCAAAACGTCATTTTCCAATAATTTTTGGATGCCCGAATTCGCCCTATCGGATACATCAGGCTTTTCTGCGCAGGTTTGCCACCTTGTCCGATCCAAAAATGGTTGGAAAATTTAGTTTTGCCCAAAAACCCCGTTTTGCCCCGCTCTCCCCTATATCGGACCCCGTGTACGCGTTCAACTTAGGATGACGGAACCCCCGTGATTTCGCCTTCACCCAAACATCTCCTCGCCACTAACCTCGTCCCGTCGCCCCCGCTCCCATGCACCTTTCCCCGGTAAATCGTTCCAGGAGGGCGTGTCATGCTCGTTTTCCAACCGATTTTCCGGACGTCAGATCGTCCCCGTCACGGCGTCCAACCGGTAGAAGATTCGCCTCGAATCTTCGCAGGGCCCTCTCAATGGAAAATACTGTTTGGACTCGCGCCGAAAGGATAAACGTCGAAGTCTGCCGAGTCACACCTCAGACCGGCTTAAGTTTGCCTTGCAGCCCTGAGAGGAGGAAAACATCGGATTATCGGCTCTTTGGCACCTGCGTTTCGGAATGCCCACTGACCGAATTTTCCTCGCGTCGTTTAACGCCGCCGTACGATCTCGACGGGATTTTGGGCAAAACGAAATTTTCTAATAATTTTTGGATGCCCGAATGCGCCCTATCGGATACATCAGGCTTTTCTGCCCAGGTTTGCCACCTTGCCCGATCCAAAAATGATTGGAAAATTTAGTTTTGCCCAAAAACCCCGTTTTGCCCCGTTTCCCCTGTATCGGACCCCGTGTACGCGTACAACTTAGTACGTCACACCTCAGACCGGCTTAAGTTTGCCTTGTAGCCGTGAGAGGAGAAAAACATCGGATTATCGGCTCTTTGGCACCTGCGTTTCGGAATGCCCACTGACCGAATTTTCCTCGCGTCGTTTAACGCCGCCGTACGATGTCGACGGGATTTTACCCACGAGATTCCCCACAGGATTCCCTCATAATCCCCGTAGTTTCGAAAACTCCGAAGCTGCTTCGCCGATGCCGAGAGACAAAACGGCTTGCGCGCATAGTCGCGGTAGCGGGAACGTGCGCGCAAGAAGTGTGCGTGCCGGCGGCGTTCGGGCCAGACCATTACCGACCGTATGAATATGAATGAGTCGCGAGACGACCGAGAGAGACGCTCGGGAACGCGGCGGAAGCGCGTGCTTCGTCCGAAGTTTCGCGCTGTTACAACGAAGAAGAAGAAGAAGAAGAAGAAGAGGAAGACCAAGAAGAACCATGAGAGGAGAGATGGAAAAATATAAGCGAATAAACCGCGAACGCTTGGCCCGAGCTGCGTCCGGCGAGTGCGTGGCGTCGAGGAGCTCGCGGGGAGACGCGGAGTATCGCGAGAAAGGGCCAGGAAAGAGAGGAGGAGGAACGGACGAGAGGCGGAGAGAGGAGAGCGGCATTCAATTAGTCTCCTAGTAATTAGCCGGGAAATCTTCGGCTTTGTCGGCGAGATCCTCTTCGGAGGCCGGAGAGCCCGAACGACCGGAGCGTCTCCTTCGGCAAGAAGTTCTGCAGTGTTCTCCGGCGCGGTGCTGGGAGACTCTTCTGGCGTCCAGGTAGACACCCTCCCCCCGGTGTTCTCGGGGCCCCCTCGACGCCCTGGCAAAACGAGCCGTGTAAGCGCGTTGCGCGCTCCTCTCGCTGCCCGCTTCGACTGCTCACGCTCGAGTTCACGTTCGCGTTATTCATGAACTCGCTCGGATGCTCCTCGCAATCTCGCAGTGGGCCCGCGCGTACGTGTCTCTCCGGACGCCGCGTCGCCGAGCGGGAAGCTCTCACGGCTGTCCGGTGCGTCCGTTTACGCACGAGCGCTGCACGCCTCGCTCTTGGTTAAGAATCGCAACGATCTCTCGTTCGGCCGCAAATGAGCGAGAAGATATCGTGTGCACATCGGGTATGAATTCCGAAAATTCAAGATGGACATGAGAGAAAGGCGGACCCCGCACCGGCGACCCTTTTTTATGCGCGCCCCCGGAACCTTCGCGTACGTGCGCACACGAAGGAACACCACCGGTTCCTGCCGCCCCTCCGCCCCACCGATCGGGGGAATTAGTCGGATACCTATGCATTACGCTCGTAAATTGATTTCCGACCGATGGCAATGGGTGCGCGCGAGCGATGGCGATGTATGGCTTCTCGCTGCCGTGAAAGAACGAGACGAAGAGACTACGCGACCCTCTCGCTCTCTTGAGGAGCGCAGCAATTTGCCGAAGCGCGGCGGCATTTCATCTCCCCCCCCCCCCCCCACACACTCTGCCACCCTGCCTCTCGCTCACTCATCTCTCGCCTGCACTCGAGTCGACCGCGCTATCCTTGATCTTTTTCAATCTTTTTTTTTTT
>JAPYZC010002928.1:0-13276 GCA_030522665.1 Ichneumoninae sp. A BG-2022a | reverse complement strand
ATTATTATTATTATTATTATTATTATTATTATTATTATTATTATTATTATTATTATTATTATTATTATTATTATTATTATTATTATTATTATTGAAAATCTTCGATCGATGGAACACCAAATTCCTACTCGAGCCTATTCAAGTGGATAGTTTCTAGTGCAAGATAGTCATTGTTACAAGTTAGAACGGGCGGAACGTTTGTCGGCCATATTTGCAGCGAGAGCGTGATTTTTTTTCTCGCGTGAGACGGAGAGATAGTGGTACGAGAGAGGCAGCGAGAGAGAGAGGAAGAGAGACAGGCCACGGAATAACGATAATATACTCTCACTCGGGCTGTTTTCCTTGATCAAAGTACTCCGCTGATAACCGTATTGATAAAGTGCTGCTTTGCGCAATTTTTTTTTTAATATATATTTTTTTATTGTTCATTATTTTTCTTATTATTACACGTCTTTCGATTCGCGTTGTCGTATGGCTTATGTAACAGTTTCTTTGGCGACCCGATTTTACTGCGATAAATATTATTGTTCGGCCGAATGAAGTTTCATAATTTTTGAGATAAATGTATTGAAATTATAATGGCGGGAAGTTCGAATGTCGCGTCTTGCGGAGCTCGTGTGTTTCGTTACATTCGGGACTTGGCCTCGTGGAACGACGCGGCGCAACCGGAAACGCGTAACTCGTTAACCAGCTGGGCGGGTAGAAAGTTTGTGCCCGTGTCGGTTAACGCGGAGATCCGACGGGCGCGCGCGGAGTTCAGACACAGCGCGACTCGGGGCCCGAGAATCCATGGGGAGCCGATCGGCGAAAACGAGAATTCTCGTTATTGTTGTTTAACGTGAGAAAAATTCACTCGGCGACGAGGAACGAAACAATGTGTAACGCGCCCGTGCCGTCGGCGAACGCTCGGGTCTTGAGACGAATAACTGTCGACGAGAGTTCGTCGCGATAATACGTTTCTTAGCACATCAACAGGAAACGCGCAGGAGGCGAAGCAAAAGAAACTATACACGATCGACACTCACCGAAGACAATTTTGTCCTGCAACGAGACCTCTACCTATTCACTCAAAAAAAAAAAAAACAAAAAAAAATCTCTCCACGTGTCACGCAATACTTTTCACAATATTTGCCGAGTTAGCGGATTAAAAAAAAATAAATAAATAAAAAAATAAAAAAAAAAACACAATCACTCGCAACTTTACGCGATCGGGAAATTCGATGTACTATTTAATTATTCAATTCACCGTCGGTAACGCCGAAACGATTTTCGATTTTTACACTCGCAGTCTTTATTCGCGGAACTGGATCACACTTCGCGGAACGTGGTCGACGGTTTTTATTATTATTATTATTATTATTATTATTATTATTATTGTTATTCACTGCGCCATTGGGGGCCGGTCAAGCCTCCGAGCCTCGGGCAAACTTCTCGCAATTTTATTTAAAATGTTTATATATAATTAATTTTTTTTCGTTCACAGTTGTTCACCACCGAGTCGAATAGGAGAGGTTACGTCACGGCGGGGACAGCGGAGATATCGCTCGATTAGCACCGGGCACGGTTAACAGTGCGACGAACGAATTTTCCGCAAGTAGGAAATTCACCTCCGTCCCGTGACTCGGGTGAGCGACGACGCCTCGTTTTCCTCCGTCTCACTCAGGCACGTCGCTCGTTTTCACGGTTTCACGGATCCGGAGAGAAACCGAGCTCGCAATCTCGAATCCTCTTCTCGCCTCTGCGAGAACTCGTCTAACTCACCAGCGGCCGGCCTCGCGTACACGGGCTCTGCGCTGCCTTCGACCAAACGCCGAGCGTCCGACGGCGAGTCAGAATTCGAAGCTTGGCTTTAGCGCGAGAGAAAAAAAAAAACAATCACCGACCGTCGAATCGTAACAAACTCTTACCGATTCTTTTCAATTCGAATTACACTCGATTTCTACGAAAATTAAAAATGTTAACAAAGCATTAAATTCTTTGCTTTTTTTGCACGGATGACAAAACCGCCGCACGGAATATTCGGAATTTTTGCCTCCGATGACGCAACACCCGACGCGAACTGTGCGGACAAGGAATCTTACACATGGATGCAAGGAAAAATAAAAACTTTTTTTTTCTTCGTTCTCGTCGCGATACAAAAGCTCAGCTCGCGACTCTCGACCCAACGACCCTGCAAGCAATTTTTTTTTTCTTCGTTTTCGTCGAGATACAAAATCTCAAATCGCGACTCGCGTGTCCGAGAATTCGACGAACGATTCAACGAAACTCGACGACAGATTGTTTAATCTTACTTTTTTTTATAGCTGCAATATATACCGCGCGTTACGCTGTATACGTCACGGTCTAACGGGACTCGCACGCCCCGCCGCAAAACTATATTCCCTGTCGGTTCCAAAGTATGTGTCACGAGATTCTGGCTCGCGATCGGATCGCTCCCAGAACAAGATCCGTGCAACTTGAAAATCTCATGGAAAGCCTCGACGCCCGAAGGCGAAACCGTCAGGCGCGAGCCTTTATTTTTATTTTCTATTTTCATAAATTTTTGTTCGCGATTGAAATATCTGAAAGGAGTTTCAGTCCATCCTCGTCGTAAAAAAAAAAACCGAGAATATTCCGTCGACACTTTGGGAAGATCGAACGATCGTTCCATCACAAAAAAAAAATATATATATATATAAATATAATACGTACGGTTTTCATAATCCACTGTCGTAATCCCTCCGTCGGCAGGTTTTATCTTGGAAATAGCATATCGCCTTAAAAATAGCCGTGCACTGTTTCGTGAACTTCGAAACGGCTGGTTGGCCTCTCGCCGTGGGTTCTTCGTCCCGCGACGTGTCTTCGGTTCGTCGCTCGACGATCGAGGATCTTTGTTGAGAACAGTCGAACAAAAAAAATTCACCGATCCAAGCGGGGCACAGTAGCGCGTATGCGTCGGTCGGGCAACGTACGTCCGGACTTTTCCGGTTCGAGCGCACTCTCACAGCAGATGAAAATAAAAAATATTAAAAAAAAGAAAAAACCACCACGTTAGAGGCACAGCGAGCGAAGGCTTCGCGGACGTGGACGAATCACCAGGCCGCTCATCGGGAATACACTGGGAGGCCACGGAGACCGCGGATCAAGGTAGCAACGAGGAATCGTCGAGGCGATCTCGTTCGTGCTGTTGCACCGAGATCCAACGTTGTTTAAAAAAAAAAAAAAAATACTTAAAAAAAAACCTGCTGTTACATCCTCACAGCACACCCCACACCGGCCGTCACAGTTATCGCAACACCGTCGATCGATGAGCTCCTCCTTTTCTTTTTGTTTTTCTTGATGCGTCTCAATCTTTTTCCTTCCTTCTCTCCTATCCTCGAGGCATCTCGTAGTAGAGAATATTTCGCAGTGTTAAATAAAATTTACCCGTTAGTGCGGTTGTTTCCGTCGTGCCGATGTACGGAAACGTGGCCGAAAGGTCTGCGAAGTCGGGCGCTTCCGGCGATGAGGGGAAAAAATGATAATTTATGTTTATTTTTTTTTTTTTTTATTAAAGAAAATCCGAGGATACGCGTAGGGTTTGGAACGGCGAGCGAGTACAGCCCGGGCCGTTGGGGCGAGAAAGTTTGAACGGGAGCGAGGGAGACGCGACGAGAAGAGAGAGCAAGGGCGTCCCGGCGTTCGCGCCGGGTTAACGTGCAGCACTGGGAGAGCCTCGGAACGGCCGAGGTTTCAGCCCAGGCGCGCCGAACGACCGGGTACTTCTCTCGCGTTTCGACCGTAATGCTTCGCCAAAACCGACATTCAATTCGAGAGACGAGGCACAAATATCCTTCGGAAATAAACAATAACCACGAGACACGGGGCATTGATAAACTCGCGGCGGGGGAGGGGAGGGGGAAGCACGAAAAATTCCTGCCGAGCGGGCCGTAAACGCGGGCAGAAAAAATAATCGAGACCCTCTCGGCACTCGCTGAATTTTATGACAAAAACTGCACGATAAACGGTTCGATGTTACATTCCGAGTATTTATCCGCACGGCTGATGCTTACGGGCTGCAGGTGCGGATAATTTTCTCTACGCGCACGTATATTCTCTTCCTCTTCGACTCGCCGGAGCGTGAAGAGTCCGTGCCTACTCGCGTACTAGATAATATGAAACGAGTGTTAAACTTTTGCACCCGGGTGAACGTTGCATGTTTGTGTGTGTGGACGAGATATGTGTAAATGTTCGGAAGCCCGAGGTCCAGAAAAAAAAAATAGGGTAAGTGTAGTTTCACAGCGGTTTGGAATCGAGGATACAGAACGGAAGGTACGGGAAGGCGAAAAGAACCCAGGAATAGACGGAAAGACGAACGGGAGAGTGTTTCGTGCGGAGCTTGCCGCTGCTTCTGCCTTCGCCGGGCCAAGCCGCGTCGCCTTTCATGGCTGCGTAGTTTTCACGAGAAAAAAAAAACTGTTCTTTTCTCTATCGAGGCTCTCGCGAATGTATTTCAGCGTTTCACGTAGTTTTGCACATCCGCCGTACCGAGCCAGGCAGCGGCAAGCCACCGATCACGTACCACAGAGAGACACGTCGATTATTCACATTTAATCCCCGATAATTTTGCTATCGCTTACCCAGAACAAAATAATATTTCGACGATATATTCGCCGTGGCGCGCTATCCCGAGCCCGCTTCGCGGCCCCGTGTGCTATCGGGTACGAGGGCCGAAGGCGTAGAGCATGAGGCACGCTTTCGTCGAACCGTTTCGTCGACGATAACCCGTCAAATCCGCACAATATCCTATCGGCCTGTGTGCTCCCTTGCGGTGAATACCTTTCGACGTTTTTTGCACACCGATAATCGTATATTATAACGAAATAAACTTGATAAAAGTAGAATATAATAGAGACGGCGGCGGGCACATACGCGCGCACAACCAGCCACCGCGGCAAACTCACACCCGCGCGCGCACACAAACTCAACGAGCAGGCGGCGGTTACATACACCGACGTATAGTTGGGTTATATTCCCACACAGAAACTGCGTACCCATACGAACGGGCCTCGAACGAAAGAGAGACGTATATATGTATACGTATATTTACACACATATATATGTGTATATATATATGCACACTGTACTTGTTACCGTATATATAGGCCTCGCACACAACACAGAAAACCGCGTACAGGCACCCACCACACACCGCGCGCGCGCGCTTCTCTCTCAGCTCCTTGTCGGAGCGCTGAGCCAGGGAGCCAGCGGAGCAGCGCCAGAGAACCGAGCAGAAAGACACTTTACTATACTACAGGGGAACGGAGAGAGGGGAGGGGAGGGGAGGGGGTATTTCGGGGGAACGCGCGGGAGGGTACAACACCAGAGGGCCCTCGGCACTCTGTGTTCCGTACGCGTATTCCAGTGGATGATGATGATGGTGGCCGAATTCGGTGCGCGGACGGTCCGCCGGTGGGTTTTCAGGGCCGCCAGGTTAACGTCACGGAGAGAGAGGTCCTCCCTCGGTCTCTCTTTATTCTACGGGGCACACACAGCGTCACACGGAGGCTTGCATGTGGGATGGTATGGAGGATCGAAACACGCCGTGGACGAGCACGGACGGACGTAAGGACGGACGGGCGGCTGGCCGGGGAGCAAGGCGAGGCAGGACGAGGGACGGTAGCGGCGGGGAGGGGGGAGGGGTACGAGCCGGGGAGAGAGAGAGCAGCACCGAACGACACGACGTCTGGACGAGGGGATCGACGTGCGATGCGAGAGGGCGCGAGAGAGACGGAAGCAAACTGTGCGAAAGAGAGAGAGAAAGGGGGCGGGGGGGTTAACCGCTAGTGGTGGGGGAGCGGGTAGCGTTCGAGAGAATCGGGGAAGGAGAGTTGCGGCAGGATAGGGACGAAACGTCGAACGCAGCGCCCCCGGCTTCGACGAAATTATTTTCTCGGCTCGCTTCTCGGCCTTAAAGTTGGTGTACCCGAGTACGGGATGTAACTTTTCGGTTATCATCCTTCGTTTTACTTAGAAATCCGTCGAGCCGCTTCTCGAGGCATCGACGATGATGCTTCGCGCCGGAGGCAACGAAGGTGTTGGAAATTTTGACGATGAAACATTTTTAAAAAATGATATCTTTTCGTTTACTTTTCGGATCGTACGATCGGTAACGCGAGTCGTAATTCTTAGTCGGCTTATCGTTTTTTGCTTTTTTTTATCGCGATTAAAACGATGAGCCATAGATTCGTGCGGACGACGTTGAACGAGAAGCTACCGAGTGGGGAAAAAAACAGATACATCGCCGATCCGAGTTACGAGAACGCTGGATGCCGAGGATTCTGTTAAGCCTCGAGACCGCGTTTTGAGAAACTGGATGTACATCGTGCGCTATATAACGTACATGTACCGACGACATTGTTGTACCACTATCGGGGAAATATGTGAGAGTTCGCAACGGTGATGGTGCGGTGCGAGAAGTACCACGGCAGAGAATCGGAGAACTTATTCGCGGCGTTGTTATATATATGTGGTATATATACACAGCGCGTGTATATATCTATATATTACACGTAAAGCGGCGCGGCGCTCGGAGAAAAGCTACTCCCGACTTAAAGGGGATAGAGCCATCGACGGGTCGGCCCGTTGGCGACGAGTTTCGCTCGGCCGAGGAGTTTCGAACCGTGGATCTCGAATTAATTCAACGCTCGTACGTTATGCAGGCAATTAAAAATTTCAACGAGTTAAATATATCGCTATGCAATTTTTCTCGTATATATATGCATACATGTATACGTATACATACACACGGAGATAGAGTTCCCTCGAACGATCGATCACTTGCAAAAGCGCCCGTCTGCCGGTGAGAACCGTTCGAAAGCCTTGCGGGCGTACACGGGGAACGTTGCAATCCGAAACTTCGCTAACTCAGCATCGAGTATATACGTATACGTACGAATCCGCGGTTTATACTAAAATTCCGGAGACACGCGCGAACTTTGAGACTTTCCTGATTAACACGTGGTGCGCCGCGTCTGGTCGAGCGAATTCGCGAGTCGTTCATTCTCAAGAGAGATATAGAAAGCGAGAGATAAGAGAGAGATACATTGATTTTTTTCAATAAATAGTGGCAGAGAGGGGAGGGGGATGGAATTAAAAAATGACGTAGCTTCGCGTGTTAAAGCAAAAATAACCTCGCGCGACCTCGAAATTCGAGTTCCTACGAGTCACCGTCGTACCTATAACTTCAGCTGTACAACGTGCCTCACGCGAGCTACGCGTGGGGCCCACACGGGACAGAAGATTCGAGCTCGTCGTCCATACATCACCGTCTCAGCTTTCCCGATTGCGCCTTTCTTTTCTCCTTTTTCCTCGCCTCTTTGTGCACGCCACGATCAAAGGAGTACACATGTCTCGACGCTACATTTTTCCCGTCCAGCCACGAGAAAATAAGGCGCCCCATTTCATTCGAGTCTCCGTTCTTCGATGCGACGCTGCGATTTTTAATAATTAAATAAACCGGGCGGAAATGTCGCCCTTGTTTTTATTTTCCTTGCCGTTTGATGTAACAGTATTATTGTCGCACCGAGATCGACCCCACCTCTACAGCACCGGCCGTACGGTACTCGTACGTACGTACATACGTCGGGATTCTCGCCGATGGAGAAATGGAGAATCGCGGAAAGCTATGTGGATGTACCCGGACGTACATAACTTCATCGATCGATCGCAGCGCTGGCGGCTGCCTTGCGAGCGGGCTGTGCTGCTCTCCCCGCGTGTGCTCGATATAAAGTAGCAAGAGGATAGTCTCTAACCGAGCGTGCGGTATACACGTACGTCGATACCCTCCACAGCAATGACGAATTATGCGACTCAACTTTTCGTACATGCTCCAATAAACGCTTTCTCTCATCCGATACAGTATGCATGTACATTGCGTGCACGTAACTTAAACATGGTGGCCGTTTTTTCCCCCCTCAAATTCCCTGACTTTTCACTGACCAATTAAAAGTTTTCCCTCACCAAACTTCCAACGACGTCTATTTGAAAAAAAGTTAACGATGCAAATAAAAATGCCTAATTATTGTATAATACTGTTATTGCTTTTTTTTTCAAAGCTTCCTTTTATGGTCTTTGTATTTGTTTATAGGTTTGGGGACAATTAATTTTTTTCCTGACCAATTTTGAAATTCTCTGATTTTACCTGATTTCCTGGCCAAACTTCTAACGTCTATGAAAAAAACGAATGATCCAAATGAAAATGCCTAATTATTGTGTAATGTATAATGCTGTTTTTTTCAAAATGTTCGCAATTTTTTTTGAAGGTTTCTTTTTATGTACTCTTTATTTATTTATAGAAGGTTTGGCGACAATTAACTTTTTCCCTGACCAATTTTTAAATTCCCTGACTTTTACCTGATTTCCTGACCAAGTTTTTTTTCCTGACTATTCGCGGTTTCCCTGACCGCAGCCATCTTAAACGACAAATACTTTAAGAACCGTTAATTTTTTAAAATTTATATTGCTCCTTTCTCAAGCAACACAATCATCGGATTTCTTCGTTCAACAGGGCTACAGTATCCGCGAAAATGTAATCAATCAGTTCCCAACAAAGCCTCCCTCACCGTGCCAAAAGGCGCTCAAGATTTTCTTTTCTATTCAATGGAAGATGTTCGAACGAACTTTATGTAATACATACCCGTGGCATGTACCCGCTAGAACTTGATTACTTACGTC
Organism: Ichneumoninae sp. A BG-2022a; assembly: GCA_030522665.1. NCBI lineage: Eukaryota > Metazoa > Arthropoda > Insecta > Hymenoptera > Ichneumonidae > Ichneumoninae sp. A BG-2022a. The sequence continues at coordinate 4,582 of JAPYZC010002928.1, read as the reverse complement.
GAGGCTCGTTTAATCACTGAGTGCTTCTCGGCATTTCATAAATTTCAACTTGCGGCCTCTTATTATTATTTTTCTTCTATACTTTTATATTCCTTCCTCACAGAGAGGAAGCTTTTTTAAATTTTAATTTAATTCGCTTTTTTTTGTTATTTCGCATTTCGCAAAGTTAATCGGTGCCCCCATGCGTGGCCGAGAGTGTACGGCACTGGGGATCGGGCGCAAGAGAGCTAGCCCGCCCGTGGCTGGGTGGTGCTTCGCGAGGGCTACTACTACTGCAAGGACGGAGGGACGAGGAGAAGAACGACGTCGGGTGGGAGGAGGGAGGGGGGGGGATCCGACACCGTGGCTGATCCCGAGCCCGCGGCGGAGGGGTCGGCGTCGCGGCGCGAGGGGCGAGGCAAAAAGCCCCGCGTAGTAACGGCAACGTCGCGATGCGCACGCAAACAGCCGGCAACGCTGTGCGATCGGGGGCCTCTCTCGGAGAGGCTTTTGCCTCACGGACGCCAGGCGATCGACCAACACACCGAGCCAGCACACCGAGAGCTCCGGTGAACGGCGGAGAGACCAGAGAAGGAAAGAATCCCGTTTCTATCGAGTGAGCGAGAGGGGAGGGTATAACGAGGAAAAGGAACGAGCGAGACGACGAATTCGTTGAGCCGCGGCATCAGCGGCGGTGGAGGGGAGGGGGGGGGGCGAGAGAAAAAGAAGCGAGAGAAACCGAGAGAAGGAAGACATGCCGAGGCTCGGAACGTGCTTCGAAGTTTTCCTACGAACTCTTGAATTTTCAGAGAAAAAAAAAAAATTAGAAACAAAAAAACGACGAACAGGAACGAAGGAGCAAACTGTTTTTTCGAAGTATGCGAACCGCTGGTACGCTCGGGTTGAATGTAATGCCACGTAATGCATACGGCTGAGGGGATTTTTTTCTTTTTTCTTTTTTATTTAATAATTTTATTCGCTCCTGCAGACTTTTGATATTTGAAACGAAAATCGAGTAGGTGTTCGTGCGATACGGATAGAAAGCTTCGGGGGCCGAGGATAATAAGAGGCTCGGAGTGTAGGCGCGCGGGGCGCACCGGAATCGTGGATGACTCGAGGAGCTCGTTACGTTTCGCGATATCGTGCGAGCCATTACACAGTGTATATACAGTTATCGCAACGCACACGAGACTCTGCGTGATATTGCATCGGGAGTGCACCGCCTTCTCTAATCTGGGTCTTGCACGAAATAGAGATTAGGGGCTGCGTTGCGGCAGGTACGCGAGAGAGTCAAAGGCCAGGCCTCGAGAGTCCCAGACTTGCCTGTGTGTATTATGTATATATCTATATATATATGTATGATATATATGCTGTTACGTGGCAACTATAATTTCTCGCGTTTCTCACTGCACACGATATATGAGGAGTCGCCCGTTGGCCCTCAGTCCAGCATCCTCTCTCCGGGTACTTTTTGAGTTCGCAGACGTCGAGACGTTAAAAGAATTATTTAGAATTTTAGCGAATTCCTTCTCTCTTTTCCGCTGCGTTCTGGTCTCTCGCCGTCTCTCCGGCACTCCGTGTGTCCCTCGTGGCCCTGAGTAACGAGGAGCGAAACGAACAAAGAACCCTGGCAACACACCATTATATGCAGTAGCCCGGAGTTCGTCACGGGCGGGTATTGAATCTTAAAAATAACTCTTTCTCTCTTTCTCATTCACGGAAAAATATTGTAGACCCGCGCGAGCCTCGCTGACGGACGAGATGCGAGGGAATGAGACGTAACCGCCTCTCTCGCTCTCTCTTCTTCTCTGCTTCGAGCGCTCTATTCCCAGAGACGTCTACGCCGCCGTCGGTGCATACAATTTCAATTTTTCCGTGCGATCTTCGATCAGCGTATTCCTGCCAACTTCGAGCACATATATATGATATATGGTGATTTCACTTTTTCTCATGTGTTCATCAATCAATATCTCGAAGTCTCGGTGGAAAGAGCAATATCAAAATTCTCGTATAAAGAACGGCAATGGTTTGTAAAATGTGTACGGGAATCGACATCGTATCCCATTCCCGGAGACGACTCGTCGGTGCGTAAAACTTTTTTATTCGACCAACCGTTACCCGACGCGCCGATTGGCGCGAAGTTCAAACCAATAAATATCTCACATCGGAGACTCGGTAAATACCTGCATGTTAAAACGAATGGCGTAAAATAATAACTTGACTCGCATCGTGAGTTATCGTCAATTGATAACCGTCGACAGCTTAAATATACACAATAATCGCGATCCCAAATGGCAAACACACAATTCCTTGGCACTTTACACCTTGCGCCGCTTATTCTGCCGACCTTATAAAAAAAAAGGATTTTCAATCGTTCGTACCGACTGATCCGAACGCTATCGTAATCCGTTCATAGTCATAGTTACCGTCGTCATCATCATCGATATTATTGCTACACTGTGCAACATTAGCATCGACACGCTCCGAGCGTGACTCCGTCGGTGGTGTCGGAGTTTACCACCAGCAGCGATGCCTCTGCACTTACGACGACGGACGGAGAGCGCTGTAGTAGTTTCTCGGTTGGGTCGTTAGACGAGAGCTCGCAAAGTAAATGTTCGAATGGCGTGCTACGGGGGCCGCACCTTAGAAACGATGATCCGTTGCATCAACCGTGCTGCCGGTGTGTGCATCGCCATCGGGTGTTCCACAAAGTCCCCTGTGCGACTGAGTTTGTGTGCGGACGAGAGCCGACGGCATAGTGCGCGGGCGCGCGCGCGTTTGCTCTTCGGATATACCCGGAGAGTCCCTTCAGAGTGAGGCGAACAGCCGACGTCGCTGACGCCGCCATTCGCGGATCTTCATCGCGATCATCAACTCGGCGCGTTACCTCGTTACTCCTCGCGCTGATCTCCCTATTTCTCTCTCTCTCTCCGCGGAAAGAGTGAGAGAGATGGAGGACACCGCGGCGATCAACGGGAACGGCGATTTGGAGGTAAAATAGAGAACGATAGGAAACAGCACACGGAGAAGCAAGAAAGATGTATGTGTTTGCTTTTCGGTTCGTCACCCAGCCAGCGATTCCACCGTGCGAATCGAGAAAGCGTTCGCGAAATAAATTTTCGCAACTGTCCTCTCGATTCGTCCCCGAGAACGGCCCAAGACTGCCTGCACTCGAGCGAACAAATAGAACGATTTTTCAGGATACGGAGAAATAGGGAGAGGAGGAGAGAGAAGCTGGCGGCAGAAGTAGCCGCAATTCTCCCGTCCATTTCGCACGCCCCGTGCAGATCGTTTAGGACCTTTAGGGCGTCCTTGACTGAGACGTAGCGATGTTCGTTTTCGCCGAGAGACGTCGTCTCGGCGTCGTTCGACGTTTTTTTCTTTCGTTTATCTCGACGAGCTTACGAGTGCACCAGTGCTCGGAGCGAGAGACGACGAAAAAACGTGTACGGACGTCGTGCGGCTTAGTACGTACAGTGTCGCACATATATATATGTATGTATATATATATATGTACATATACATGCTATCCCGACGACTGTGACTCAGCGTATATGTTTTTTTTTTGCGTCTCTGTCTATCCATCTTTCTCAGTCTCTCGTGGGAGAAGAGTAATTAAACCCGCGGATATAGTCTCGGAGCAAAGAGAAGTTCTGGGAACATAGCCGCGGGTGCAGCTTAGAGAACGAACGGACAATGGCCGCGTACAGCTCGGGCGTGTGTTCTTTCTGTTCTTCTTCGTTCGCTAAACTTTTTTCCTTTTCTTTCTATTACCACCTGTATGTGCTTGGTCGTCTCGCCAACTCCGTGACTTACGTGACTTTCGCACGTATGTGACAATTATTTTTCGAAATTACGATGCGCTCGATAGTCCAACGCATTAGAGAGAATATTTTCGTGCGGAGACGCGTTGTCCACGGTCAGCACGGCCTCCGGCCGGCCAGTGCAGCCTAGCGATGGGCGATGTTCACTCGACGTTCTGAAAATCGACGTTCTTCACGCGCTGCATCGATTATTTTGTTTTCGATGTTTTGATGCATCGATTCATCCAAACATATGACTATTCAGACAAATAATCGATGTTACTTTTACTGTCAATGCGCAGGCGCAGTAGGTCATGATTAAAAACACTTTCACGATCCATGGACAATTCGAAATTGTACACTTCAATTTTTTGTTTATTTTGTAAAAATTTATTTGGTTTTCTTTGACACGGAATATTGGAACCCTCGAATCAGGCGAAGAAACCTGAAATCGAAATCTATACGGAATTACATAAAAAACTTGGACATTATAAGCACAATGTGCTCTTAATAATAAAAGCTTTTACTATATTTCTATACAACGTATTTACAACTCTACTACTTATCCTACTTAAGGTTTCTTTACTCTTCTGCCGAGGTTTGCCGTGTTGCACTTATGAAAGTGCAACATTTGTTTCTTGTAAATATAGCGATTAAATTAATGTGGGCTTTTTATAATTTGTCGATAACATTTTGGAAATATATATTTCGAAATATATTTATTGTTCCAATTCCACCGTATACCCTTTCGGGTTTTTACGGACCCCATCCCGATTCCCACCTATCACTCCCTACCCGCA
>JAPYZC010002927.1:0-13277 GCA_030522665.1 Ichneumoninae sp. A BG-2022a | reverse complement strand
TTTTATCTTTCGTACCACCCAAGTTTTTTATCTTTCGTACCACCCAAGTGTGGAATATATACGTGCACACCGAGTGTGTAATAATAGAGGGTTTTTACATTTAACAAATATTGTCCGCTAAAGTCCACGGTTTGTTTCTTGTCAATGTTAAGATTTTTTTTTTCAGATGGAAAAAATTATTTGTTGAATGAAAAAAAATGGTTAAATAGAACACATGTTTAGACCTTTATGGACGGGACGTTTTTATCGCGTGTGGTGAAAAATGTTTATTATTGTGCACGGAAAGTCTATGTCATGCCATGTGAATGCAAGTCTATGTCATGTGAAGATTCTTTCCGCTAATTGGGAACAAGACCGCCTAGTAGAGCTGGTGTGAAACGTGGGATACTTTTCCGAGAATGGCTCGTGCACTGCAGCAGTGGATCGAGCAGATGTAGTTTTTTTTAAGTCTGTTACCATCCAAGTGTGGATATATATTTATAGGAAAGGATGTGCACTCCAAGTTTGCGATAATGTCGAGTTCTAACTTTTAAGAAATATTGTACTCAAACGTTCACAAATGATTTCTTGTTCAATTTCCTATTTTCTTTTTAGGTACAAAAAGTGGTTTGTCGAATCAACGAAAAAAGTACTAAAATCAACGAGAAAAACATGTTTAGACCTTTGTTGTCGAGAAATTTTTTTCGAATGAGCAAAGATTTTTCCTTTGCTGTGCATGCTGCGCTTTTGGCACGTTTATTTCATCTGCAAGTTCTCATAACTCAGTCGGGTCGTATAACTATTTCGGGAGAATACTTACCAGTGCCTAAAATCGAGCTTGTTTTATTTTTATTTTTTTACGTAGTGGTAAAATCAACGAGAAAAACATGCTTAGACCTTTGTGGACGAGACATTTTTTTCGAATGAGCAAAGATTTTTCCTTTGCTGTGCATGCTGCGCTTTCGGCAAGTTTATTTCATCCGCAAGTTCTCATAACTCAGTCGGGTCGTATAACTATTTCGGGAGAATACTTTCCAGTGCCTGACATCAAGCATGTCTTATATATTTTTTTTTTTTTACGTTACATCACAGTTGTGAGTACGCGATCTCTGATATGTTTAGCGGCTCGTGAGATTGTGAGCCGTTCGTCAGGAATGCTAGAGTCCCTCCTCTTTCCCACCGGCTCGACAGCGTCAACGTGGAACAGGGAAGAGATTATAAGCCCCGACGATGGCGAGGTTCACTCGTCGAATTAATTTCAAATTCCATATATATCTCTCTCTCACGAGATTCTGGTAAAAGCGCGGTAATTTACGGTCCACTACCTTCGCCTCTCGAACTCCGGTGCTTCTTCTCCTAATGTTTTTATTTTTTTAACATTTTTTTTATCTCGTGAAAGGAAGCCCTCGTAATTCTCGATTTCCCGGAGGTGAATTTTATCTTCTACCGATCAGCAACTCTCCGGACCTAAACTGACAATTCTCAATTTCTACGTGTACACGTTTTTCGTTTTTTTGTTTTTTAAAAACTTGCAACCTCGTAGCTGTAATGCCTCTTCTCGTATTCCTTTCTTTTCTTTCGCGAGGTAAATATAACGTATGTACGGAAAAGCAATTACGCGATGTATGCTGCAGAAATCTCTACGACAGAGAGAGTCGATTGCGCGTCGGGCGAGCGAGGGAGAGAGTTGAGGAACAGCGCGGCGACGGCAGCAGAGGCGAAATGCCAAGCGTGCAATCGATCAATCGTCCGTCTTGAGGCATTACAAGTTATTAGGAGAAAAATCGCGTGTAACGACGAATGAGAAAAAAAAACAACGCAAAAAAAAAGCAAAAAAAAAAACCCCGAAAAAGAAAAGGAGAATCGAAAAAGAGGATAGGCCGTCGCCCGGCGGGGGGTTTCATGCCGTCTGGCACTCTGGATATCCCTGTAGTACCTCGATATAACCCGTGTTTACCAGGGAGACTGCTGCTCCTTTGCACTCTCTATCGCACGTAGCCACGCACACATTCTTTTTCTCTTTTCGTATTCCCGCGAATATATGAACGGAAGAGCGAGATATCGAGAGGAAAGTGAGCGACGAAGACGATGAGGAGATCCGCGAAGGGAGGGGGGAGGGGGGGGGAGATCTGTGGGCAGGAGCGCGAGATGCGCCAGGATGCTGCGAAAGCATCGACGCACAAATAACTCTCTAGCAGCTTCGGCGTGGGCATCGTAGAGTCGACGTCCACACCGTTCGCTGCATAGTGTTATAGCGTTTATTGCGTCTATGTGCGCGTATGGACTATCGGGAGAGGGGGAAGATAGCGATAGAGAATGATTTATTCTCCGTGCTCTTGAGACTTTTAATTTCATCGTCAAATAGCGTGTGGTCGCTGTGTATCATGCGGAGGCCGCGAGCCGAGGCCCAACGCTGTTAAAAATTTATAGCGAAATTAATATACAAAATTATGAAAATTTAATATGCGTAAAACCGTTATATATTAAAGTTAATGTGAAGGGATTGAAGATATGAAAAATTGAGGTGAAATTGATCTATCGGTGTGTTAAAGGGAAGCGGAAAAAGCAGCTCGATTCGATACATCGAGCATTAATTCTAAAGTGCTCGTATATCAACTCTGCAACTGCCGAACACATTGTACGGTGAAGAAACTTTTTTTTCTCGATTGCTATACACGAGGCAGCAAAAACATACGGACAAAAAGTTGAAAAATGAAATTTTCATATCGCTTTCTCATAATGTTTCTTTATTCGCAAAGCTTCCTTCGCGAATAAAGGAACATTATGACAAAAAGATATGAAAATGTCGATTTTCAATTTTTTTTCACCACTACAAAGCTTCCTCTATGAGAAAGCAAAAAATTGAGTAAAATGCAATAAAAGAATAATTGTTACGAAATTCTGGTAAAAAAATGTTTCCTATGAATTCAGGACAAGTCGTAAAATTTTTCCAGCCATTTAAGAAATGAAAATTGAAGATTAATTTTTTAAATCTTATAAAGCATTTTAACCACCGCAGCAAATATGCAACGCAATCGGCCAAAGGTTTAATAAATCGTTTTACGAATAGCAACTCCAACAGTGCGTATAAATTTTCATAAAAACATTTTTTCTCTCATTAATGCCGTCCGGCTCGGTACCGCGAGATAATGCGTAACGTTCGAGGCATTAGTGCGTCCGCCGAGCCTCGCGAACCTTCGACAGAGAGCCGTGCGCGCAGTGTGTACACACCGAGCAAATAAACCGCAAGAATCGCGAGTCCCCAGCTCGAGCTTTCCCTCGCCGGCGAATTTAGACGCGCCAACTATATAGATAAGGTCTACTCTCGCTTAACTAATTGCATCGACATACCAGTCGGCCGGGCACGTCGAAACAGTGCACCTGTGTCTTGCGCGCTATTAAACTTGATTATATCTCGAGAGTCTCGCACTGCGCGGCCGCCACCACCAGCACTCCGGCTGATCGAGCTTCCACAGTAAAGTGCCTAAACTCTGCGTGCTACACTCGTACACGATCGTAATACCCATGCGTGGATGCTCTCTCTTCCTCCCCGCAGCCCGACGATATGGATCGCGTGTCGGACCGAGAGAATGTCGTTGCATGTTCGACGGGGGAAGATAAAAAGAAAACACAAGAAAAGGTAGAAAATAAGAGAAACAAAAAAGTGATAGAGGGAGCATCTTCGCCGGGCAATTACCGAATGGTTCGGTTGGCTCTCTTTCCTGGCGGTTCTAGTTTCGCCTCGGACGCCCACGTTCCCGCGAGAGTCCGACTAGACTAGCGCGACTCGATATCCGTTCCCCCCGTCTGGCTTTATTTAGTCTCTCGTGTGTTCTCATCCCGGGGCGTCTAGACGGACACGCCGTTGTTCCGTGGCATTCTTCCTCGCTCTCCGCCGCGCCGAGGTATGTCATCCAGTCCCGGCCTTTCCCAAAGTCATTATCAACTTTCTCTCCGGTCCCGGGAGATGTGTGAGGAAACCGAGATCGTTGCGGCTCCGAGTGAAATACGTCCTCGGGAAGGAGCGGACAATCTAATCTCGCATCGAAGTAGGAAAGAGCGTGCGGACGGATGATTCGAGTCGGCGTAAAGAGGGCCTTCCTCTCGGACAAATGGAAAAAGGACGGACGGGGCGAGCGAGCATCGAGAGGCCTCTCGCAGCCCTCGGGACGCACGATTCCCTCGATCGGCTCTCCTTCTCTTCCGGTCTCTTTTTCGCCTCATTGGCTTCGGAGGCCAGCAATGCGCCGCGAATATTTGCCAAATGACCACCTCGATCCGCGATCTGAGAGACACGCGATTACTATTTTTATTTTTTTTCCGCGCATGCGTCTACGATATAATGATCGAGGAACCGATAGACCAATTCCACTCGGAGGCTACCCGACGGGAATCGGCGATGGCGAGGAGTGAGAAAAATATATCGAGCGGATGGCCCGATAGGTTGGAGAACGACGAAAACGAGAAAGAGATATTCCGATCGGGGATAGTCGGAAAGGGTGGGCAGGTGATGGGTTTTGTTGGCGAAATGACACAGCCTCGAAAATTACAGAGGGCTTCTTCTCCTTTCTCGGTCGAGCACCGAACGAAACATTAAAGTCGACGAGGGCGAGCCGCGAGTGTTCGGTAGAGCGGCATGAGAGATCCGCGTAACAATTCACCGGCACTCTCCGCCAGAAAACGGCATCTTTTTGCCTTCTTTTTTTTATTTATTTACTTATAGTTTTATATCCCCGACGGTTAGTGTTTTGTTTTGTTTTTGCGATCCAATCTCCGGTAGGTAACCACAAGCGGAGAGAAAGGACGGGAGGCTCGGGCAGGAACCTAGTGATCTCCCCTAGTTTTCGCAAAACCTCACTGGCGACGGACGTAATGATGGGTTGATGAGTGCTGATTGCTCCGCGTCGTCGGCGGTGACCGCTGCGGCGGCCGACTCGGGGCCAAGGTCGTTTCGACCGTTGATACACGCTAATACCGTTCCGGGAAGTCTTCGCTCGAGTAGCTCGCGCGCCTTATCGAATCTTATCCCCAAAAAGTTCGCGACGCTCCCGCGGCCGAGGGGAAAGAAACTTAGCGGGAATGAAGCTTAGAGAGGCAATTCGAATACGAAGAAACTCGTGACTGAAATCGAAATAACATTAATCTCCGGAGGGGAGGGCGAAGCGCGGTGTGGTGCGTATACAGCGAACGGGGGGCGGTCGCGCGCGCGCGCGAGAGAGCACGGTTGTGGCGTCCGCAAATTACGTGGCTTCTTTTTTACCGGTTACCCAGTAGGGTCCCAGTAAATACCTGTCTCTCACTCGCTCCTCTCGCCGATGCTGGCCGCTGCGGCCGTTGCTGCTGCGATACACCTTGATGCACTCGACAGCCACGTACGTTTCTTCTCTCCTTTCCACGGGGGCTCGCACAGGGGTTCTTATTCTCACAGGGGGCTTTCTCTCGCCTCTTCCTCGTTGTCCTGCCCGTAGCGACCCGCGTTCTGGCCTCCTCTGCCTCATCGCGTATAACGCCTCGCCACCGCCACCGTCTTTCCCCTTTTCCTCGACTCCTTCACTCCTCCTCGTCGCTCCTCCTGCCTCGCTCGAGTCCTTTCGCGCGCCTCTGCCCGCATCTGCGGGCAATTCGGGGCGCATCGCCGCGAGCACATAATTGCGAGCATACAGCACGGCGAGCGGTAGCGGTTTGCTCTCTCGAGACACCCGAGTCTCTCTCGAGGGAGGGAGAGAGGCTTTCTAAGATGCAAGAGCGGTGAGTATTTCTCTTCGTGTAACTAGGAATGCAGGATTGGGTGAGCGATTTGAAAATCTTGAGGAGATATTGAGGTTTTAGGGGTTTCGTGCTGAGGTGGTAATTGGGCTTACAGGGTGAGTAATGCGTCTTATTACTGCGCATGCGCAGAGGCTAATAGTGGTTATCGGTCAATCATAGGCGATTTTCCGCCCGTGTTGCACGCGATGAAAGTCGTTATTTTAGCGAAGTCAGGAAAGAACGGTTGTTTCTCTTGTGAATCTTGACTAATGCTACTTGTTCTTTACCTTGGGCGTGCCAATCAGAGCAATGAAGCAGGGTGCTTACTGACTGTTACGGAGACAGAACGCCCTCCCTAATAATTCTGAAAAATAATGCGCAAAGCAATTCCGCCGTCGCGTCAGTAAGGTAGAAGGCCCTATTATTGACCGGGCCCAATTATTATCCGTTAATCGTATTATCTATGATAGAAAATTGTATTTATGTCAGGCGTACTCACATTTTTTTTGTACGTCCTTTATATTGTGTATCATGGGATTGAATAAGCGTCGCGACAAAATTTTATAAAATCGTCGACTTTCAGAGTTTCATATATGCCAAAATTGTAGGACACTAATCGGGTCATTGATGTTTAAAAAATGGTAAAAAAATAAAGAAACGGTACTTGTTTTTGTTAATTGAGAGTCTAAACTTTTCTGTAATAACAGCTATTTCAATACCTCCGCTATTTTTAACAATCTTCTTTCATCTAAAATACCCTGCAGAGCTTAGGCGGTCCGTAATTGGGCCGTTCACCTTTATCCAGAAAAAAAATAATTTATTTGACGGGCGTCGCACAAATAAATATTTATTTCGTAAATACTTAAATAACTGTTTATTTGCATAAAATTAATATTTATTTTATTTAAATAAATATTTATTTGCGGTTGTCGGTCAAACAAATTATTTTTCTGGGTGTTATTTCCAAATATCTCGTTGCACCGCGAATTATCTTTCCTTCTGTCCACAGCGCATCTCCGGTCCAAATATAGCTCGCATTTGCTGCAATCGCGTTTCTTTAACTTTTGCATACCAATCGAAAACTTCATGCCGCAAATTTTCCATACGCACGAATCCGCGCCGTTTATTCGTCCGGCAACGAGAACAACGGTGAAACTGCCTCGGTCACAGTGGCTGCCCCGCGGAGAATGACACCGAAAGAGAAAGAGAAGAAGGTAGCGAGCAGTTAACGAAGTAGGCAGAGGCAGCCAGCGAGAGAAGGAGCCACGTTCATCCCAGCAGCAGCATAAACCTGACACGCACGAGACGTGCCACCATGCAAAAGGAGAAGAACGCAACGACAGCGGGCGAGAGCGTCACTGGGAGTGAAACAGATACAGATATGCTAATACGCGAGTCGTTTACACGTGATATATTGCCGAACTGACGGACACGCCGCGCGCCCCGTACTACTATTACTACTTATACCGGGCGCTGCATGCGCTCACTTTCGCCCCCCACCCCCTCGCCACCTCTTGTCCGTCTGAGAGCAAATTTTTTTTCGAGAACACCCGTCGACATAATTTTTTTTTCCATCAGGCATTTAAAGATGTTGGGGAAAACTTTGATATCGTATTTATAGTTTTTTTTTTTTTAATCTGAAATTATTTAGAGACGCTGTTGATAAGATTATTTCACATGGTTTTTTTGATCGTTTTATTTTTCACTAGTTGGGAGCTTTTTTTACATAAACTGTTTCTGAAATTTCAAACATGTGTGTTGCAATTTTACCGTAAAATATGGATTTTTAATGGAAATTTTTGTAAATTTCAGGCAAAAGATTTGTAATATTGATATCTCGTATTCTTATTTTACAATGAATGCACATCAATGTTCAATTAATGTAAGTAATGCAAGCAAATTTAAATTTCCAGTACATTAAACTTACAATTTATTTTAAATTACAGTATGGTCGAAAATCTTGATATTTTATTTATAAAGCTCCGATTTTTTTTTAAATAAAAAATTATTGAGAGTTCTTACTGATAATTATTTCGCACGTTGTTTTGTTTGTTTCGTTTTCAGCTAGTATATGCGGGCCGGTTAATTTGTTTGTCGTAGTTTATGTTAATTCTATGTTTATGTTTACTCGCTCGACTCGAAGACTGAAGTTGGAAATACGCGGAGAGATTCAAAAAATTGCAACACTCGAAAGAGAAAATGTATCGACGAGCCAATGGAACTCGGAGTGCTTGCAGAAAGATATATATATTTTTTATTTTCTTTTCTTCAAGTTTCGGAGAGGGGCGAAGGAGGAGAGAGGGACGACTACTGACGAGAGCAAAGCAGGCGAAAGCGTCGACGAGGAGGGAAGCGTAATCACTACAATTACCCTTACCATCAACCGGGGGATCGCTTCCGAGAAGATGAGGAAGATGTGAACGACTCGGAGGAGGCCGAGGAACGAAGAAGCATGGAGAATTGGTTCGATTCTCGGGAGGGAGAGAGGGATTACAGAACGAACGATTTTCGAGCTGTCCTCCGCCGAATGGAATTCGACAAAACACCGCGCGAACAACCGAGGGTAAAATCTTCACGATTTTACGTTCAACTTCCCTTTTTACAACTACGAGTATCATTTTAAACGATGCCGTCGAAGGGTCGAGAAGCTGCGCTTTCGAGAGATACAAAAAAGAAATTATTTAAATAGTAGAAAAAAATGTTACACATGAATTTCGGTGTAGACAGTTCGTTGATTGATTTTGGCTTCTTCTTGGTAAGAAATAATTTCGTAAAATCGGAATACGAAGTGTCGTAAAAATAATTTTGTCAAATAAGTGACAAGCACATTTTTTAAGGTTTCAATATACAGCTCTGTCCTTTTATTTGCTGTGTCAATAAAAAAATTCAGTTTGTACTTTTGTTTGTAAAATTTGAGCCGGATCGTGCGATCGATAAATCAAGAAATAAAACATTGTGGACGATAAGTTGTCGTAAAAAGTACACACGTTTTTTAATGTGTACGCGCAAAATTGTAACTAGCCATGTGCGAATTATTTCGCGGCTTTTTTCGTAACATAAAAAAAGTCTACATATCGTAAAATTAAACGCGTCAATATTTACCACGAGATTTATTGTAGGAATAAAATACGCACACATACATCAAGGACGCCAGCTAAAAATCACATTTTTCGATCTTTTAGACCACTCTAAGGACTCTGACGTAAAAGTCTCACATACTTTTTTATTTGCAAAAACGTAGCTTCCTCCTTAAGGAAGCAAAAAAAAAATAAATAAAACGAAAAATCAAAACCGCGACGAGGTCTTGTCGCATTAAATTCGGTCCATTCGTTCCTCGCGTTTAAATTTGCAGTTATCCGACGACGGAGCACCGAGGGCTGCCCGGAGAGAACGGCGAACACTGAAACGCGGATACTCCTCGTGCGACGCGGTTGTACGGTGAGCGTGTTCGCGAGTTTGCTCACCGCAGTCTCTAGTGGCTACGAGCTGACTTGTACGTCGTGCGATAATGAATAAAAGAACGAAAACAAAAAGAAAAAAAAAAAGAAGACTTAAGAAAAACGAAAAAGTAAAAAAAAAAAAAAATCAGAAAGCCAATGCGAAGAGGTACGTGAAACCACGAGATTCAATTTTCATCCCACCCTGCGGTACACATATATACGCATCCTCCGAGCTGTGTACTCTGCCGAGCGGCAACGAGACGGCCGGAAAAAAAATTTGAACAAAAACGAAAAAACAAAAATAAAAAATACAGAAAATAGAAAAAAAAAAAGAGAACAGGAAGAAAAACGCGACCAGCGTCAGGACGGACCTGAGCAAACTCGTGAAACGGATTAACGATCCATAATTTTACGACGCTCCTGTAATAACCGCGTGTTTCTCAGCGGCAGGAAAAGGTTCGCGAGGCCGGGTAACTCCGGCTCTCTAGGATCCCGGTGAAAAAGACTCGGTCCCGAAGAAACGTGGAAGTGTACAGAGAAGGTGAAGGAAATTATCGCTTCTGTGACCCTGACGGGAGGATCGATGCTACGGTTCTTCGCGCCGGACTCGCCCTCTCTCCGCTCGTGGTAATATCATGCTGGTTAATGTTGCGTAATCCACCCACCGGCGGGGCGCGCGACGCGGGAGGACCGGGGATATAAGGTGGCGAGTTCCGATGATGCGGATGGCTTAGCGGGCGCGCTGTTTCGCCGTTCGCTGACGCCGTTGTCTCGTAATATTATTAGCGAGGGAGCGAGATGGAACAGGGCTTCGGGGCCAGCGAAGAAACTCTCGGACTGACTCGCCGGTTCGGACTCCTCTCTCTCTCTCTCTCTATATTTTAAAAATTATTTACGACCACTTTGGAATTCCGCTGGTGTGTCCGTTGTGCTCTGGGCACGAGTCTCTTTTCCCCTTGCCACCCGATAGCGCGGGCCCTTCCCCGCACAGGTAGAGTTCCAAGTTTCTCTCACACGTCCGATCGGCAGTAGGCAGCACTCTAATACCAAGGAATTTTGTATTGTCCTACATTCATATTTTTAAATCTGTGAATCTGGAAGGGTCTTAGGGTCCAATTTTAAGACCTTAGTTTGCACTTAAGATTGCTCTTGAGATCGAAGCTTGGATCGATCTTCATGCCGTGCCTATGATTTATCTTAAGTTCGATCTTGATTTCGTGCTTGTGATTTATCTTAAGATCGAACTTGATTTCGTGCTTAAGTTTGATCGCAAGTTCGAAGTTAAATCTGAACTTAAACTCGATCGTGGTTCGAGTTCGATATTAAGTTTGAACTCAAGTTCGAATGTAAGATGATCTTAAGTTCGAGCCTAAGATAGATCGTAAGTATGAAATTCGGGCCGAACTTCGATCTTAAG
This sequence comes from Ichneumoninae sp. A BG-2022a, assembly GCA_030522665.1. Classification (NCBI taxonomy): domain Eukaryota; kingdom Metazoa; phylum Arthropoda; class Insecta; order Hymenoptera; family Ichneumonidae; species Ichneumoninae sp. A BG-2022a. The sequence goes on along the minus strand of JAPYZC010002927.1, from coordinate 2,693 downwards.
TTCGATCTCGAGAGCGATCGTAAATTCAAACTGACGTCTTAAAATGCGGTTCTCATTATCGAATAATCTGTATACGAAATTTGAATTGAGTGGGTTGAAAAAAGAATAAATGTTTCTCTCGATTCTAACGTCCTGCTTGATTTTATAAACGAACAAGCAGTTAGATTATTCAGCAAAAACTATACATCGAAATATGTCGAACATTTTCTTTGCATTCTTTCCGGACGCAATATTTGACGAGAAATTTCCAAGGTGATTCTTTTATTACACTTTTATCGCGTTATTCGTCGTAAGGTAAACACCCCAAGAAAAGCGCTTCTGAAAGTCGCTCTAACGTCGGTATAATAAATTGATCTTTAATAGTAATAATAAGTGGTACTTCGGTAATAAGGTGCTCTTTCGTCCTCTCGAAAAAAAAGGAACGGTGCTGCCGGTTCGAGTATAATGTAATCCCATCATGAATCGCTAATCGGCAAGTTAATAGACGTATAAGACGCGTGGATGTAGGACGCTGAGCTAATACACGAGGCGTATTACGAGAAGAAAAAAAAAGAAGAGAACCAGCTTGATGCGCTCTCGATGTCTGGTTAGATTTACTCTCAAGAGCGCGAGACGGAGATGGCGAAAGGGCAACGATGCATCTCGATTCCTCGCCGGCCGTCGACGGGCTCGGGGCTGCCGATAAGGAACCGATACATTCGAGTCTTATAGCTGGCAGGCGCTGTCGCCGCTTCTCTGCCTATGGCCGCTGAGACGTATAAGGACACGGGATTGCATAGTTCGTCTCTGCTGGCTCGCGAGATTGATCCGTAAAATGAGAAACAATTAAGCTTTTATAGACCTCTCCCCTCTCTCCTCCTCCACGAGTTTCAACTCTGCACCGTATAACCGCACGGTAAAAAAAGGTCTTTGCATTAAAGCGACGTCCCTTGTCCCAAAACCACTACGATTTTTTTACAGTTCAAAATACAGTTCGTAAAAAAAGTGGTAAAATAAGAGAAAAAAAATGCCGACGAGAAATGTTTGTTAAATTAAAAAATTACCTTACGGAAGAGTTACGGAAGACTATCGTGTTTTTTATAGCGTACCTTTAACAAAACTGCTTCCACAAATAATTCTGACGATGTCCCACGCTCGATGGAACAGAAATACGATAATAGTGTAGTGATAGTGTTTCTGTAGGCTCGCGAAATTGATCCGTGAAATGAGAAACAATTCAGCTTTTATAGACCTCTCCCCATTTTATAGATCAACCACAAGGAAAAAACGTCTTCACATTAAACAGACGTCTCTTGTTCCAAAACACTTACAATTTTTCTACAAAAATCCAGGTAATTAAAAAAAAACTATAAAATTTAAAAAAATTGTCGACGAGAAATGTTTATTAGATGTACAAATTACGTTACACGGTAAAAAAAACTTCATATGAAATTTAATGCATTGGTACTGGAAGTTTTTACGCATAAACTGGTATATTAAATTTCATGAAGGTCTGTGATGCAAAATTAAAGTACAGTATAATTAAAACTTTATGGATACTGTACTTTAATATTTCTATAAAGGTTCATTCATTTTTCACGAAAATTGAGCATTAAATTGAATGTACCAGTTTTTGCTCAAAAACTTTCAGTCCGTGCATTAAATAAAAAAAATTGTTAACACTGTACGAAAGATTGTCGTGCTTTTTGCAACGTAAACTTCAACAAAACGGCTTCAAAAAAAAAAAAAAAATCCAACGGTCTCACACGTCCGCTTCGACAGAAATACGATAATCGTCTAGTGCGTCGATAGCGCTTAACGATACGAGTCGGACACGCCCCTATGTAGTGCGAATCCTCCTCCGAGAGCTGAATGTGCGCACGCCGATAGTACGATCGACTCGCATAAGGTGTATCTCACAGGCGACTCTCATCTAGTTATCCACGCGCAAAGAGTGCTCTACGCTCTTTCTCCCACATTTTTATACAAACGTATATAGCGCTTGCATGCATGTGTGCCTTTCTAACCGGCACATCCTAGGCCAGTCAGCCCGCCGGTATTTAGCGGTTAACGATTTCGCGATTTTAGTTTTTTTTGTTTTATTTCTTACAAACGAGAACGACGATGCTTATCCGCGCACTCTCCGAGCTTTATAGAGTTGCTCCATTTGCCAGTGGCGCTCCGACCAGCCAATGGTAGAACCCGAGCCGCTCAGCCACGAGGATTCTCCCGTTCCATCGGTTTACGCGAGCTCCGTGCGTGCGAGTTGACCGCACCAGCGGCATCGGGCATCAGCAGCATTGAGAGACACCGAGAGAAAGAGGAAGATCGAGTGAAACGGAGAAGCCGGTTAAACAGTGAGAGGGTGGCCTTGAATTTATACCCCGGGAATACGAGCGCGCTCCCTCTCTTCTCCTCTCTTACCCTCCAGCTGATATATTTCTCAATCTCGCGGCTTCTTCCCTCAACCGATCGGGCCCGTATCTCGAGGAGGATCGACGTTGTAGGTAGCAGTATAGATTAAAAAAAAAAACAAAAAACAAAAAAAAAAGTCGACGAAAAAAAGACCCCTCGACGAATATTCATCAATCGGGGCCTTTACGGTGCTAACATTTTATTTCTATTTCTCTACGCACAATTTTCAAAAGCTCTCGATAGGCGCTAATAAGCCTTTCATTCAGTCATTTTCCTGCGAGTTCGCAACCATCTACATG
>JAPYZC010002926.1:0-14840 GCA_030522665.1 Ichneumoninae sp. A BG-2022a | reverse complement strand
AAGTGTTCAAAATTCTCACTGAATTTTATTTTTCGCCGGCTATGCACGTGTGAGGCACTTTGTACAAGTAGATTTAGTCGTGTATATCCTTCTACCGGATCTTGAAAGCAAATTTGACATTATGTTTCTCAAGTTGAGGATAGCCGAGTAGGTTAAGGCGCCATCAAAGCAGTCCCCATTGACAAGGTCGCTGGTTCAAGTCTGACCATGAGTTAAATAAAAATTAATTTTTCCGCGTTTTAAGAACAAATATAAAAGATTCATAAGTCCGATAAAATAACGCTAATAAATAAAAAATATTTATTATATTTCTCTCAGGCGGCAATCAGGCACCTTGATTAAGCCGTGATCAGGCAGCCTGATTAGGACCTTATAGGGCCATGGCGTTACATATCTGATCAGGGCCTGATAAAGGTACCTTATCAGGACCCGATGAGGAGTCAGGCCGTGCCTGATAGGGACCTGACATCAGCTCGACGGTAATTTCTGTTCGGGTGACTGATGTAAAAAGGTGCCGATGTCAAGAGGATAGGGCAGACCTTATGAGCTTATTCTTTCTATCTTGTCATTATTTTTCTACCCTTTTTTCACATTCACACTAATAAAAGTTTGAACTTTTTACAACTTATTGTTCACAAACGTCCACAATTTGTTATTTGCTACTTTTCTAGTTTTACAGACATAAGTACAAACATAATAAAATTGTCGATGACACGGGAAATAAAAGGACAGGTTCGTATATTCAAATAAGTGACAAAAAAGTTTGTCCCCTATTTAGCATAATTATTTATACGAAATTTCGCATTCCGGTTTTACGAGATTTTTAGTTTACTGTGTGTGCTCCCGATACATTCATTCCGCTAACCCTGATCGCTGAGTTCATTTAAACTCTGTCTCGTGTAATTTCGTAATTGCGGGCGGTGAAACTTTCAAGATTTTCGTCACGCATGATCTCTGACCAAAGCTCCAATCATAGATACCATTATATGTATATATATATACACATGTTGTTGAATTGAGAATTATTCACACCGTTTGCATCGCATGCTGGTATCGACGGAAATACCAACGCCCGGCTGGCAGTGACTCTATAAATATCCAACGTCGGTAATTCGATTTCCTACATCCGCTAGAATATTCAAACTCAATATCCGGATGAGTAAAGATTGTATAAAAATTCACTGGCCGACTATACGCGCGAGCACGCAGATATTGTCGTTGGTGCGCTCCTGCTACTCTCCTGGACTCTCGTTGCAGCTGCGCTTTCACGTAATCGAATCACAACGCCTTTTATGTCCGCTTGGCGACGATGTATCGTACACGACGCACTCAGACCGGCGTTTCTATACGAGTAAGCAATCAAAATTCCCTGCAGTGTCGGCCACACATAGATGTACCATACGGATATTATATTTTCCCGTTACGGTAGCGAGCACTCGGGAAATCGCAAAAGTCGAAAACTCCTCCACTGAATATATTTTTTTGAGAAATAAAATCGTTCTTTTTTATTTTACAATAAAAAAATCTGTCACGGAGCTCTCGGTTCGGTGTAGGGGAGACCAATAATTTTTGGATGCCCAATTTTGTCCTAACGATACATCCAGATTTTTAAACCCGTTTTGTCCCACATACCACCATCGCCACCATTTCAAAGTTATTAGAGAATTGCGTTTTAACTCATTATCCCGTTTTGCCCCGGTGTGCCATTTTGCCCCGCTCTCCCCTACCGCTTCGAACTACCCAAGCGCAGCTTTCGAGAGTGTATTGTGCGAAAAGGCGAAGAACTTGTCGTACCGGTTGGGCGTGGACCTGTCAGTAGATGGCGCTGACGCACCGCCCGTGCATTGCAATACCCGCTCAGTCAATGGACCCGTGTGGATTGCGCGCACGGCGTGCACTTACTTTTCCTTCCTTTATGGCTTTTCATAGCAACGGTTCGCCTCGCGATATTTTCGCTCGATGCGCTACCTGAACAATGTACTCATGCGTGGTTTCTCCATCCTCCCGTTTATTGCCAGTAACCACAGTGAATTTTTCACGACATTGAGAATGTTCACTCGCATCGGCATCTGCGACACGAAAATTATCGGTTCGATAGTCGATGTCGTACGTATGGCGAGCTTTGGCTCATCGCGAGCAACCCTTTCGGCTAATTGTTCGCCCGATCAATCGGACCGCACCGAGTTCTGTTCCTGGTACTTGACCCGTGAAAAGTTCCGCAATTGTGAGATTGCAGTTGTCGCTTGATCATTTGGGGGATTGCCCCATGTAGAAACTGGGGCCTGCCATCGGATGAGCAATCAGGTATTGCGCAAGAACGAGATACACGCGCGATACGGACGGACGACAAAGCCACTAGCAGAATTACCGGCGTCAGCGGCGTGTCCAATAGCCCTCCGAAGACACGAAGCCCCCCGAAATATCCCAAAGAGGAAGAGTACGACGCCCCTCACAAACTCGATTTCAACCGTCCAAGATATCGAAGCACATCACGATATCTCGCGATTAGCTGCACGAATCCGATTTACGTTGGGCTCCGCATTCGTATATAGAAAGAATTACTGTACATGTATAACACCGAGTGATATACGGTATCGGGGTCAGAGGCAAACATTTATCGACGTTAGACACGTGGCGGTTGACGACGGTTTAGAGTATACCTGCACTTGGCAGTAACAAGCACGAAGTAACAGAGTTGTCCTGTGCACCGAGTACGGAGTGAGCACTCAGCGAAAGACCGTTAAAGAAAACGTCCAGTCGGGCACTACGGTGGAAATGCCACGTTTTGTTTCTTTTTTTTCTGAGCGGAAGGAGCTCGTGCCGGAGACCCGGAACAGAGACGAGGGAGTACGAGGTTAAAAAAAAAAGAAGAAAAAAAAATATTGCAGAGAGGGTACGAATCGAACGCTTCACAAAATCCATGCGCATGAGAAACCGTGCAGCGTTGCTGGTTCTGCGCTACCGCGGTACTGTGGCAATATCAATGTATTAACTTATTCCTGCTGTTCGACGTTCATAAAAGTCGAGCATGAACCCACCGTCGCGCGAATGTAGCCCGTGTATTCGACTTTATTCAACAAACAATGCGATCGTGCCGCCCTCCCTTTCCACCAGCCATTAAACAGCGTGGATCTCGCATGACAATCGTGTTGTGGGTAACTGGCTCGTTAAACCGGACCAGTTTTGTCGTGCCTCGGAAGTTCCGCAGTTCGAAACCGTCCGGCGGACTCGGCTTCGAGAGGCAAAGGCAAACTACATTGAGCGATTAGGCCCAACCGAGATCGGGCATTGTTCGCGGTGGCCGATTATGCCTAAAGGACGTTAACACAATACGGATGGTCATTGTCGTCAAAACAATGACGGAAGAATCGGTACAGCTACGTTTGAGTAACAATGCCCGGGCAGCTCGAGCAATGCGTTTGACGCTGGTCCTGCCGACTCAGAAACCCATGGAGATGCGTATTAACGAATAGCGAGTGAGGACTACGCGCGCCTAAAACGTCGCATCTGCGTCATTGGAGTTTGCAATCGGTTACAATTGTTGCGAACTTAGTCAAGGGGATAGCGAATTGTCTTCTCGTGCATACACGAGAGCACATCGGACGGTATAATTATTTTCCGTTGCGTGTATGTAGACAACGAAAAATAATTATGCCATCCAAAACACAATACGATGGATACCCACAATGGATTCGCTGCCATCGTTCCGCGAGCGCACCGAAGCCTCCGGTATATATCCAGTGCGGAAACGCATCGGGTGCGAATTTTTACGATCGATGAATTTACCCGACGCATGATTCGCGCGAATGGAAAAAAAAAATTGTTACAAGGTACAAATATAACGCGTAAAATACGTTCAGGGTTTTTGTTTTTAATCGGCACCGCTGCCTCACACTCTCGCCGGGCGACTGTACTATTTATGTGGTCTACCGAAGTACTTTGGCGTACGACGACTGCACTCGGAACCCGGGAAAAAAAGCTCACATTGTACGTGCAGAGCTTTATGAGTGCCGGTAATGGATGTATATTTTTAGGAACAAAGAGTAACTGGCGCAAGGTTGCCGTCTCGGAGTTATTTCAAAATCTTAGATTTGGTCTATCAACCGTGTTTCATTTCTGTGAACCGTCTTTTACAGCGGGCAAGTCGGGCGTGATGTGCGCATTCGCTTAATAGCGATGACCCGCGCTGATAATGGAAAATGAGCAACACTGAAATATTGCTTCCCCTTCCCAATGACAAACGACCATGGCTACTCCCCGGTCGTAGCGTCGTCATGTTGTGAAATTATACCCTAAACGCCAGTTGATACAAAGGACCGCTCGGTGCGGTCGTTTCGGTGTAAACGTGTGACGTGAAACCTCCCCCGTTTCCTCAGCCTTCCGGATTTAACGTGTCCGGACGATGTTACATTCATGCAAGGTAAATCATGTTACCCTCGCGAAGCGTGGAGCCGATCAGATACGAGACCCACGCGTCGTCGTGGCCGGTACAAGGAAGCGAATCAACCGGACCGACCACGGTCGGCTAATGGGCGAATGAGCGACGATCAAAATCATGTAGGAAACTCGGGAACGCGCTGGACATTGTTATACAGAACGTCGAAACATTTTCACCCAAAAAAAAATCTTCCCTCATCGCCCTCGTAACCGCGCATTCAAAGACCAAATGATATCGCGTTTCCCCCACGGGATAACCGTATTTTATTTGAGTATCTCGTGTCCGAGCAGCGAAGAGCATAAGTCGACGCGGAATCGCCACAGGAGTTGCGGAGAAATTGTGGAGGCAGCGAGAGAGGAAGGTTGAACGTGCGAATGGAAGCGAAGAGGCATGGATTGATAAAATGAGATGAGAGCTCCCAACGGTACCACATCGAGTGTCCCTCGGATCTCGGAGTTCGTATTTCAACGTGATTGCCACGAAGGTACTTCGACCTTTGGGGAAGCTTTTTGTTTCCTTTCTTTTTCTATTCTTCCTTTCGATCGTTCGTCCTTCCCGAGACCCTTGCTATAAGTACACTGCGATACGGGGTTGTTCCGGGAGCTGCTACTTCACCCGGTGCTGTTGCGTTGATTCCTCGCGACTCCTGAAGACCACACAGTCGTACTTACGGGTACATTTGGCACAAAGGTTCCAGGCTTTGATAAAGCATCGCCATCAACGAACACTTGACTCCATCGCGCTCGGGAGTTACTCCGCGGTATCCTCTTTTTTCCCCGAATGAAATGTAAGACGATCTTGATAGCAACGATGATGTCAAGGAGAATAAGCGTGGATAAGGAAAACCGGTGAACAACCTCGAGCGGTGCACTATAGTTACGGTGTTGTTGTATAATAGCTTACACGAAGTGCCTGCATTTGGCACAAAGGTTCCAGGGTTTGATAAAGCCTCGCCATCAACGAACACTTGACTCCATCGCGCTCGGGAGTTATTCCGCGGTATCCTCTTTTTTCCCCGAATGAAATGTAACACGATCTTCATAGTAACGATGACGTCAAGGAGAACAAGAGTGGATAAGGAAAACCGGTGAACAACCCCGGGAGGTGCACTACAGTTACGGTGTTGTTGTATAATAGCTTACACGAAGTGCCTGCACATTCGCGTGCGGGTTATATTGTTTCCATTTTGATTGGGGCATGGCGGGCCTCCCTGTATCAATTACCTCAGTCTCGCGCTTTGTAATCGATAACGAGACGACGCAACCCGAGCGCTCGCGCGCCGCGTCGATGCGCTTTTGTGCTCCCAACTGATGCTCCATAAACATATTAACATACGTGAATATGTTACCGTACAATAAACGGACGTTACTAGTACTCTGCGCCTACAGTGTTTGTCCGTCAACTGTCCGTGCGAGATGAAAGCTCAACCCACGTTTCCGGCGTATCGCTGAACCAGATTCTCGGGACCGAGGCGGTCGACGGAGCGACACCTTATTGCTCGGACACGACGGATCTGAATAACTTAGCATAACGGACAACTGGATTTGTCGCTGAGAACCGAGTTTCCCTGCCGGTGCAGCATTCGATGCTGCGCGTACAAACGGCTTACGCGCAGAAAACCGGAGCAGAGCTTCGGAATAACGCCAGGCTTTTGCATGAAAATACGGTGTTTGATCTTTTTCCATAAAAAAAGAAAAAAAAATGTAATCCGACTCGTGTTGAACCTATATTGTTCATCTAAAAAACGGTCGCACAGTCAATGCAGAATCCTTCGTGCACAAAGTATAATGAAAGATAATGAAAACGAAGGAATAACAACGCACCATTTTTGCGAGCGTTATCGCCGGAGCGAGTTTCAACAGAATTGTTTTCATGACCAGAAATGCTCGCATGGTTGCAAGCGCGAAGCGCGTCTTTTATGGAAGCTTAGGTGACCCGGCGCGATGAAGTTTTATTTATTTTTTTTTTTTTTTTACTTAGACCATCCTCGGTTCACCGGGTACCTCGCTATAGTCATTGAGCCAAGATGAGTTTCTAAGCCGCGAGCACTTACTGTCTACTTCAACCTCGTGTAACGTTACTCGGTGTAAGCACTATCGTAATGGCTGTTTCCGCAATAGTGGCACCGAGAATAACGTTTGCAGAGCTTTTAATGCACGGAGATGCTGGGTATGGGGATACACCTATTAGGAGCGCTCATGTGGACAACCAGTATATTATTCCCCGTGTACTTTATAGCCGTGTCAGTAAAACGGTAGCGGTGAAAAAGCTTTACCGGAATATTCCTTCATAAAGCCGAGCAAGCAACTCTAACACGGGCGAATTCGCTCTCAAGAGAAATTGCGGAGGTAGTAAAGAAAATGAGCAGTCGAAAGAGAAAGACGGAGAGCGATGGCGAGCAAGAGGAAGCGGGAGGGGCGGGAGGGCCATAGGTCGCGAGCCAATATGCTACAGGTGGTTCCCTCGATCAGGATAATTGAATTATTTAATCGCCCAGAGTAGTCGAGTGCCAGAAAGTGAAAGGAGCAATCGATACATTCATTACATCAAAGTTTGATATTCCATCGCGTATTTCGAACCACCCTGTTGCGTTTGCAAACTTGGAACGGCGAATGGGTACGACAGGGTATTGAAATAACGGAAATAGTAATTGTTAGTTTATCAAATTAAAATTTTAATGATTCACCAACGGATTATTGACGCTCCTGATACGCTTTCCGGTACGTCTGTCAATGGCTCGAGTACGTGCAAACTTGTAGTATACTGTGCATTCATGCCTGACCTCATTTCACTTTACTGAAGAAATTGCTTCTGAAGAAATTGCCGGCCTTGGACAAAGTCTCATTAAAGTATAAATTAATGATTGTTGAATTTTGTTTCTTTTTCGAGTCTTGAATTCACTGAGTGAAAGCTATCGGTGTATAGCTCAAAATACTTTTTACCAAGGCAAACGATCTGTCATTAAAAAGAATCTTGAAAATGTGCATGGAAAAGACGATGTCCGATTGTAAATTGCGAGATTTACCGGCGCTTGGCTTTTCAGTAAATGAAGAAAAGCATCTTAATGAACGCAAGGTCATTTCGTCTTCCTCCGAATTAAGGTGAAATTTTAATAAACTGGGTACATTGTTTGAGTTTCTACAGCGATACGGAACATTTCTTGCGGCATTTAGTCACGTTTTCCCCTTTTCGTCTTGTCCCTGATGAGAATATTTCATCACCGTATCTAACACTGAGTGGTAATCCTGCATGGTGAGTGACCCGGGACACATATGCGGATGGTTAAAGTGCACTTGAGAAATTTATGCTCCGCAGAGCGTAACCGCTTCATCCTCGGTGCAAGGGCTGAACGCTAAGCACACCCAAGACGCCGTTGCATTTCTGGATCCGTCAAAGGGATCCAGTCAACCTTTGGTCTCGAAAAATGTAATTAACTGCATCTCGAAACTTTTCGATGATTCATTTAAATTGATTATTGGAATAAAAACCGCCATAAATTACTAAAATTACAATAAATTTCCGCCTCCCGATTTTTCTGACGTTTCAGGGTAAGCCAATTTTTTTGTTCGATGAGACTTTCCATATTGCCATCATTATTAAACTTTACAGACAGGAAATGATCGATCGTTTATTGTGCAAATTACTTTTTTGAAAAAGAAATCTCTTACCTTATTATCATTATGCATATACATATAAACTACGTGCGTATCAGATTATCATCTCGCCGCGTTAAATCATAATATATTACCTGTATATGCGTAGCAGGCGTTGCCTTATATCTTACGTAATCAATCCAGTTATGTCGGATTCTCTTATCAGTTATCATTCACCGTGTCCTTCACCACGCGAACAAAAAAGGACAAGCTATTCAATCCCCTTCACGCCCGACAACTCATCACCAAGATATCTAGAATATGTAGAATTCATATTGCAATCCTTATTGTCGCTACGGTAAACTACTATATCTTCCGGGTAGCTCATTCAGGCCCTAATACATTTGTGTCCGCCGGCCTTGTAATGTTACATCCTGCTGCTAATGCCGACTGCGATTATGTACGAGCAATTTATGTAGATTCGCGAGAGATTGCACAGATAAATAGCGCGGATAGCGTTCATGACGTACCCTGCGGTGAGAGCAATCCCAACGGATGAGATCCAAATTCCAGTAAGGAAAGGGGTCGCGTAAATTACCGCCGCGGAATTCCACCGGTATATGACGCAGTAACTACCTCTTCGAAGTTCACAGTTTCTATAAAAATATCCACTGCTAAATCAATAACTAAAGGACCTCGTCAGGTCCTTTAGTTATTGATTTCTCGACACAGGTATGATGTCTCGATACAGGGACTGATAAGTTACAAATTTAGATGTTCAGCTATCGAAGGTATGTACGATTTGACACCGGTATATGACGCAGTGACATGTACCTGTACGAAGTTCACAAGCTCTACACAATTTACCGCTGCTAAATCAATAACTAAAGGGCCTCGTGAGCTGCGACGATGTCGCGACACAGGGACTGATAAGTTACAAAATTAGATGTTCCGCCATCGAAGCTACCTACGATTTGACACTACACTGTTAAAAAAAATTGTAAATTTAATGTACCGATGTTGGAAGCTTTCATGCATAAACCAGTATATTAAATTTAATTATATACTGGTAATGCATTAATTATATTAATGCACAAATATTATGTAAAATTAGAGGAGTTTTAAAGTAATTTTTTAATACATTTAGTACTATTAAAGTACTTTTATTAAAAACACCACTTTTTTATTATTCTTTATTTACCATACATTCATTTTACACAACATTTGTATATTAAATTTAATATACTATGTTATGCATAAAAGCTTCCAATACAAGTACATTAATTTCGATGCAGACATTTTTTACAGTGTAAAGCGAACGGGTATAAAACGTCAATGCTGCCTCGGGAATACATCAAGATAATAAACTATTCGTCCTCGTCGACAATTCTTCTACCTGCGAATAGAGGTCGTGCGAAGTAATCGTTTCCGTGAGTTAATGTGGAGGAATGTCGGGAAGGGAAAGAATATAATTAGCGAATAGCTGCTGACGGTGCTTAACCTGTCGAGTTACTCCCGGTAGGAATGGGCACGGGCTTAACGGACTTTCGGCAGAAGCCAGTGATAATTATTCGCCGGCTATCGGCATATGGAAGCTCCCGCAAAACCGCCGACGGCATTTTGCCAGGAAGACCACGGATAATTTCACCTGCAATAGATACTGGGACGACGGGGTTACCGAAGTTCGAAAAGGAAATTATTTTTGTCGGCTGACATTAGGCCAGTGCGGGTTCTATGTTTTCGCGAATATCTTGGCACGACATTCCACATGTTCGCCATATGAAACAGCTGGGCGTTGGAGAATCGAACAATTAGTAGGTCGAGTCCATGTATTAGGCTGGCAGGCTTATTGCTTGTTGGCTCCGGACGTATAACCCATTTATTAGGTAGGGCAAAAGTGGGGAATATGGCCCGGTTCATATTTAATTGATTTGCGTGTTAATCGAGGTGGGCCATATTCACCACTTTTACCCTACTCCTCGTATGGAAACTGCGGGACAATGACGTACCTGCCAATGGCACACCCCTGTTCCATACCGACCAGGAATTCCCAGTTTTTCATCATTCCGACGGGCCGGAGGCGTAATTTAGTATTACAATGAAGCGCGGTCTATTACAATAAAGGCGCGCGTCTGGCATGATCCCCAACCTTCCAGCTTATGGCAAATAAAGCCTCAGGCATTAACCGTTCTCATCCGAATCACCGCCTTGGACGCCTTCATTTTAGGTGGTTAAGAACTAAATATCAGTGTAACAAAATCCAATTTAAATGACGACGCTGAATTTACATATGAACGAGTTACAGGATTATCCAAGCAATCTCACTCGGGAAGGATCAAGAATGAGTCCAAAAGAAGAAGGCTGCCCGAAAGGCAATTTTGTGAAGGTTCTATTGTTCCCGCGACTCCCGTTTGCTAATCGAACCGAGCCCAATGTGCGCCGGACCAAAAGCGTCGGCAACTAACACCGAGAATTAGCCCAGCACAGAGGCTGTATGACCGGCCGAAACCTCATATCGACGGTCTAATGCCCGGAGGCCATACAGACTGTGCACATACACAGCCTACATGGCCTTACAGCATTAAGCCATCGATATCGGCGAATGTAATTCCACCTACCATCGTTAACAATTTATCGGAGTTTCCACGAGTTCGCAACATTGATATCTCTCCATCCGGCTTCCACTCCCCCTATCGTCCTTCCACTTTCCGGTAACGCGTTAACCACCGCGTTCTTATGCACACTTTCAAAGTCGTTTTTGATAAATGTTTCAATCAATTCCGATTCACCGAGGCTCGCGTCCATACCCTACCGTTCCGCAAAGTATGTACTCACCTCCATCTCTGTGGTCGTATAATCAACTCAGGTTTGCTCGGCGTAAATCCCAACGGACTGTGGCGGCGTTCCGGTTCCGTGAGCACCCTCATATCGGGCCGGTATTACACGGTTTAATTTTCGCGATTTTTGTGTGTCTACGGTTTTTAACACTTTTCACGAATGAATTAATGCAACCCATCCATTCGTGACGGATATCGATTCCTTCGCTCGTTTAATTATCCTGATTGAAGGCAAGCTCACAATTACACCAGAACCTCTCGTTGCAAATTCCCTTGCACGGAGGAATTTTTTTTTATTACTCAACGCTACTGGAAACGCCTCGATGGAACACAAGCCGAGTATGCTAATTAGGAAAAACTCTCAACTTTTTTCACGAAATAACGCGGGGCGACATAATTTATAATTTCCTTGTCGACGACGGTCGAAGGAAAGCCGACGGTGGACGCGGAGCGTGTTGATAATCCCGTGAGATTTTACTACAGAGCATCGCCTTGTGCGCAATTGATTCGAAATGCACAAACGCGTTCACCGATCGGCGACGCTGCGCTCGTACTACACTGTTAAAAAAAATTGTAAATTTAATGTACCGATATTGGAAGCTTTTACGCATAAACCCGTATATTAAATTTTATGCACAAATATTACAATGTGTAAAATTACAGTAGTTTTAAAGTAATTTTTAAATACATTTAGTACTATTGAAGTACTTTTATTGAAAATACCACTTTTTAAATTATTTTTTATTTACCGTACATTCATTTTATACAACATTTGTGTATTAAATTTAATATATTAGGTTATGCACAAAAGCTTCCAATACAAGTACATTAATTTCGATGCAGACATTTTTTACAGTGTAGTGTTATATTTCGATAATTAATTAAGTCAGTATGCAGAACAGCGAAACCATCGGACGAAATTTGATCGGTTGTGCGGAAACCGCGCTGCTAGAAATCATGTTACGAAGAATGGGTGTGCAATTAATACCAGTATGAGGGTCTATTATTCCCGTTTCGAGAAACTCAATACTACTTCGTTATTGAGTTACGAATGTTACAATTAGCGCGTTACAGATACGATTTGCCGTTGGTGCCGCCCGAAATTTGGCTAATCCGCAACAGTTCAAAAACGCTGCTGGCACGATACTCTGGACAGGATAGCAACTGCGAAGAGTCAAGAGCATCGTGCTCGAAATCCACTTCATTCGGGAATCCACTTTCACGTAGTAATTCAGGTCGATTTGCAGTTTACGCGCAGCTTAACCGTTCTTCGCGTGAACCGGCGATGCGCCACGTCAGCCGGCTAATTTTTCAGCTTTCGTCGTCATGACGACCACGTCGAGAGACAGAGTCGACACCTCGCAAAACTCAACGATTGTTTCGGATCGTGCTTTCGCATTCACAGTGAATAGGCGAACTCGAGGAATTGTGTGTAATTTACACATCGCATGACTAATCCATTTAACGAGGAACGCGAGAGGTGAAGGGAGCGCGACGGTTTCGAGCCTTTTGATAAATAACAAACTTTCGCAAGCGTAGACGGAAAGTCGTCATCGTAAATTCAGCACGGAGAACTCCGGGGACAAATAGCGACGACGGGCTTTTCAGGAGCTTCGTAATCCGGTGTCCTACGATGTCGACGCGAACACCGAATGCGACGAGGTTAAGCCCCTCTCCATCTAATACGATTAACCTTACATTGCTGATTTTTTATTTATTTCTATATTTTGCTTGCACCTGAAGGAAGCTATGTTTTCTTTTTTTTGCAGTCATCTCGCGGCATTAAGGTATATGTCCCTATTCCCGACCATGCTCCCTTTACCGACCATTTCGGCGTATAACGTCATTTACGAGGCAGCCAATGTATAAAAACGTTTATGAGTGGTCTAGAAATATTCAGGAATTTGGGTAGTGTGAAAGGATTGTATATTGCAGAGTAAGTGTAATAATTAGTGCATAATATTATCGGTTTTCTTACCGCACGTCACGACTCGAGTGGTTTCTTAGAAGTAAGGTTAAGGATTGTCGATCGCGTAAATAGTAAATATTTCGGTAAAAATCCGTTGTTAACGAATAATTCGAGCTTTAATGGTTCTTTGTAGTTCGGTTTACATATTCCGAAAAAAAAACAGTCGAATAAACTTTTTTTTTTTTATTCGCCGGTCGGGATTGGGCACAGAAAAATTCTTGCCTGTCCCCATTACCGTACATGTAAACGTCAGTTCATTTCCATATAACCAATAAAAATTTAATAAATTTTCTTTTGCTAAAATGTTTAGGCTAAGTGTGTACACAATGCTGTAGATTTCATGTTCGAAGTCTGGATTTATATTTATTTTTTCTTTGCAACCTCGGTCATTCATGCTGTAAAAGAAGGTGGTCGGTAATGGGGGCCATGCCCGGCCGGAATTGTACACAACTGGTCGGTAGATGGCACATGCACTAGTGCGGCTTTATTATGCTTTATCTAGGAAAATACTTGACGAAATGGATTGAGTCTACGATTTTTGGAAAGTGGTTAAAGCTATCGATTGATGTGAAAATCACCCTCGAATTAACTTTTGTTACATTTGACAACGCCATACTTTTCCCCGGTCGGCCTTATAGGGGTAGGGAATAGGGACATTTACCTTAATGCTTCAAACGTGATCGCAGATATACCCGAACGAGTCGCAGCGACGGCGGGGATTAGGAGAAGTCGGGTAAGGACGAAGAAGTTGAAGATTGAGTTTTCATAATTAAATTATCAAGTTCATTGCTCCTTTTGATCAACGAGATGTTTTCTTTTATTTTTTTATATTATGGATTTGTTAAAATTTGTAAAGTCTTTCTAGGACGATATTGCAAAAATAATTTTCGGAGGAAACTATCGACGTTTCTCGGTCACGTCTGGCGCAATATTTTCCAAATGACAGGGTTACATCGCGCTGCGAGGCTACATTTTCATCGCGTATCCCTTCGAAACACTCTAACGTTTCGCAGGATATGGTTTATCTATTTCCACGTTGCATACGGGCGACGGCGATGCAGGGCTGAGGTGTCAACGTGTCGAAATATTGTGAAATATCGGAAGTCTTCCGGCTCACTACCTTGGGCGGCATATACTTTAAGTTTCCTGCCGCGGCAAGTACAATATACTATAAATAACGGGACGCTTCGTATCATTTTTCTCGAAAATCACCGTAGAATCCGATCGAGCCTCGTCCGGAGCACGAACTTGGCTGGAGAAAAAGTGGAAGGAAAAATCCGCCCGGTCGACAGGCAGAAGTGTCCTTCCGAGTCGTTAATTTTCGACGGAGGAATATCGACAAAGTTTTCGTCTAGATGAAATTTTCTCAGTTTTTTCTTTTTGTTAAAAATCTTCAAGCTAACTCCGTGGCTCACAATGACGACGTGATTTGCGCCGTCGCCTCTGCGTCCACACGTAGTTCACTCGGTGTAATTTGCATTATTCTTATCGAGTCGTATTTTCGGAAAGTTTCCAAAATTGACCCAACTCCGCCCGGGCGAACAGTGGACAAAGTTGGGATGAAATATAGGGGTAAGCCTTCGTAACGAGAGAAAAGAGCTAAGAGATCACAGCTCCTCGCTGAAAATGTACATGCCTCGTGGAGGCAAAAAAAATGTAAAGAAACTCTGTTTATCTTGTTAACCTGTTAACCCAGTGCAATAGTAGTTTCAATTTATTCTCCATCGGCTCCACAGGCTTGAATACTGTCGACGCTGCGACATACTTCCGGTATCGAATACGTATAAATATAGTTGACCTTTCGTAACAAGAGAAAAGAGTTAAAGAGGGAGTCGCGCTGCGCGCTGACTTCGCATAAGTTCGACAACAATAAGAGAAGATTGCAAGTACTTATTGATGGTGTCAAAATCTGAAAAAAATCATGTATACTGAAGGTACTGAGAAGATTCATTTTGCATAATAATAATTGCAAAATGTTATTAACAAATTCATCAAAAAATTAA
>JAPYZC010002925.1:0-18932 GCA_030522665.1 Ichneumoninae sp. A BG-2022a | reverse complement strand
AGGTCGTATTGTGAGTGAACAGGCATAGATAATATGGACAAAACATCGAATCTTCGGTAGTATATTGTTTTTATTGTTTTCATACATTTGCATCGCCCAATTTTTTTTATTTGTTTTATGACAATAGTTATTAATTATAAGCCATTAATTCTAATAATAACGTTATTTTTATTAGTTTAGTGAAGTTAAACATATTCCAAACATCAAATGAACTTCACCCACAACTAGACTACACGGAGCCAGCTTGGCACTATGTTACGCCTAGCTAGAATAGGCAACATGTAACGAATCATGTTAGTTTACAATTTGCAATAAGCTTTTGAAACGCGATAAAAAGGTTAAAAGTTGCCAATGAATTTCCACATTCGTTCCTCACTATTTTACATTGTTTGTAAAGCAACTATGGCGAGACTTTGATATAATATAGAAAGATACACAGTGTTAAATGTCACGAAAAAAATTAATACTCAAAACAAAACAAAACAAAATTCACTTGATAAAGTCGTATCGTGTCATCGATACGATACGAGATACGAGACAAGACATCGAATCTTCGGTAGTATATTGTTTTTATTGGTAGTATCCAGCCGATGCTGAGCTATGGGCATCGGGTCCATTAAAATCGAATTCTAGGATAAAAGTGTTCGGTGCCGTCATGCCTTGTGAAGCCGCTTTATCTACTACGCATGCGCCCGGCACTGTGGGCGGTTCATCTGTTGACTGCCGAGGTTAGTCGGCAATGATAACTAACGGAAACATTTGTATCGACCAACATAATCTTTTTTTATCGAATAACGTAAAGAAATTATGATTGAAGAACGTAAAAATATTGTTATTTAAAAATGTGAAAAATACGTGAATAAAGAATGTAACATTGCGGAAAAATGTGATTCACTAAGGTCAAATATCGTGAGGTAGCTGGCACTTAAAGAACGTGGAAATACTGCAAACAAATTTAGATTAAGTCTCCAATAGATACACGATTGATTACTTAACATTTAACGCATGATAATTCGTAAGTCATTATTTATCATGAATGTTTGTTGTAAAATCTTGTAGAACGTGTAAAACATCGTTTTCTCGGATTTTTGAACATTCTAATTTTTGACGTTAACACGTGCATATCATCGCCGCGGTTTATCGAAATTTTTGCTGATAGATTTCTAAAAATTGCGTAGATCCCATTTCTTATTCATGAGGTAATTTTTTTTAATCGGATATATTCATTGTTCACGATCGATATAAGCTGCAATTATATTTCGGAAAAACACCTTACTTCAAATTTTTAAAAGAATTACTTAAAAAATTCAAGCATAGTCCCTCGATTCGGCAAATATTTTTATTTCACGGTGGCGCAATGGCGATTTTTGCGCACGCTTCGCGTGCGAAAAATCCTATTTTCACACCTTGTGAAATAAAATTTTGTTCGATACTCGTGCGAAAAACGTTTTCTGAACTCGTGTGATTGCAACACTCGCCTTCGGCTCGTGCTGCGAACCCACACTCGTCGAAAAAAGTTTTTTCGCACTCGTATCGAAATGTACTGTTATACATCACTCATTCCGGTAATGCAAACGATGTTGATTAAGTTTTAAAGTCAACTTTTGTACGCACAAGATAAATTTTCTTCCCACTGGTAGAAACTTTGATAGGTGCAGAAAAAAAACGTATCGTGTGTTTATCTGAGGGAGCTTGTTTCGTTGCACTCAATTATATGATTTATTACTGTCTCATCAGGAAGATGCAAATATCTCATATGGAATTCAAGCCTCTCAGCAAAAAATGAATGTCTTGTCCAAACTACGTAAATAATCTTTTCCCGATGGTTCTGTTTTGCCGACCGTCACTGCGCCAGTCGGCAAAAAGGTCAGCAATGGGCTACCGTCATATGTATATATCATGGTAGCCCTTTGCGGACCTTTTTCATGCGTATATGCACTGTCATGCGTTCATGCATACAAGCACTGTAAAAAAAATTATAAATTTAATGTAGCAGACTGGAAGGTTCATGCAAAGAGTGGGACACTACATTTAATGTACTATTGTGATGAAAAATTAATATACTTTTTCATTGAAATGAAAGTAAATTACTAAAATGAAACGTCTTTTCTAGTAAAATTAAAGTAAATTATTTCTAATGTTTTTAATACACTGAACATTAATTTTTCATTACAATTGCACACGACATTTAATATACCAGTTTTTTCATAAAAACGGCCAGTCGTTATTTTTAATTTCATAAGAATTTTTGTTACAGTGAAGGCATACATGAAATAAAGACTATATAAAATATAACTCAATTAAAAATGGAACGTTCCTAAAACTGAATCATTATTTTCATCCCAGAAACTTCGGTCATGTGTATAGGTAAAAAAACGAAATTGAGCGTATAGCGACGAATACTCTCTTAGCAGATAAGTGCTTTATGTATTTCGAAGCTGTCTAAGACTACTAAAAAAAGAAAATTGTTTACCATGCTTTCTCGCGCTTAGCGAAGGAAAACAAGTACTAGAAGAGTAGCTGTGGCGGAAACAAGCTTTTACAATCTTCATAATTCATAGAGGTCCCCTTTGGCCTCCAATGCTCTATAGTGCTCGCTTCATCGAAAAAAAAAATCAATAACTATATTGTGTTATACAGTTAATTTTTTTCATTGAACAACCTCTTTCGTTTGTGCGTAACATTAAATAAACCATAGTTGTAACAATTGTTTAAAAATCTCACGGAAATCTAGAAATTTAAATGTAAAATATAATTCCATGGTTTGTAACTCCATTGAAAAAAGTGCCTGCGAAAGGCGTTCACTAAATATTCGCATGTGACAATTTAAAGGATTGCTGTGATTGGAACAGTCTGTGTATACAGCCCGAACGCAGTGAAATGACGTAATCACTCTCACAAGCTTTTTTTATTATTATAGAGGGAAGATGATCTTAATTTTTTTTTTTTAATTTCGTAGAGTTTACATTTATTTTCATTAACTCGACAAACGAACAAACTCAGTTGATCGATTATGTACAGCGGACTAATTAATTTTGACATTAAAACGAAAAAATGTCTTCCTGACGAGCGGCCTCCTGGCTTAGTTACGATTTTTTGTAGAGCTTTCGGAACATTATGAGCCGTATATTTATTGAATATGTAAATCATCGCATCCTCCGCGGTGTGATATGTTATAGAGAAGAACGAGGCGAGATGAATCTTTATTTGAGATAAAACTTTTCTTTTTATGTTCATAATAATTCATAAAAACAGTTGGTTTTGCTCGTAAAAAATGATGGTGTAAGATCCATATATAGCCATATGTGATTAGTTAATTACATATCTATTTCACCCATGGCCATATCTAACAAAAACGTATATATCATTACATACATGACCATATAAATATGATTCACATTCATCAATATAAAATCATATACAATTATATATCGATTAAAAATTATTCATATATCATAATTTTTCCTGGATGCGTCGTTATGTTTTCAAAAACATGTATACGTATACATACATCTTTTTAATTAATGGAATCGTGGATTGTCAACTTAACACATAGGTATATCACATATGTATGTATATTACACAATCTCTAAAAATGTGAAAAAGTTTTCGGGCGACCCATGAAGGGGTTCAGCTCCATCAGAGCGTTGCAAATTTTTTACATCGGGATGAAATGAACTAAACTCTATAAAGCGAGCATAAAAATATTATTATTTTTCGAAGATAAATAGTGCATGCATACGCCGTCATCGAGTTCTGAAGAGCTCCAACTGAGTTGGATGACTGACGCTCGTACCCCCTTAAAAGGCACACGAAAATTTCAAAATATAAATACTTTTAAAAAATATATATATTTCCACTGACAACGAATTAATTCTCGCACTTTGTCCTGTAACTCGTCTTGTCTGATGGCAGTCACGTATACTCCGGCAGCACTTAGGATCGAGCTAAGTAACTGACAATTTCTACGATTCGATTCTACGCAAAATAACGGTAATACAAATTCAGATAATCTTTATATTTTCATAGATCCCGAGACAGACAGCTTCGGGCTATTCAACGAAATAAAGGCAAGCCGAGAATTCCAGGAAAGCCTGAAAAATTAAATTTAGTAATTGAATGCACCCCCGGGGAGTTAAAAACAAGTATAAAATAAGCTTGTACGAGCTTTTGATGGGCGTAGAGAAATTTTTATATTCTGTCGTTAACGACAAAGGCTCCAGGTATAAAATTTCCTAAAACAACAATCCTAACCGTACTCTAGCCCGTATTTATTTTATACCTCAAAAGAGAAAATAAAAAATCTGATTTCCGAAGTAAATAAACTGAAAGAAAAAATTCCTTCGATGGGAGAGATCCTTGTTCCCCCATCAGAAATGAAGCCATATAGAACTTGCAAAAAAAAAAAAAAAAAAAAAACAAATACAATCCCCAGCGTAATACTTATAAAATTAATTTCGTCGATTCGAAGAAGAAAAATGAAAAATAAACAAAAAGAGTTTGTCTCACGACTGCACAAAGTGAAATAAATTCGTCGTCGATGTGGGTTGAGGAAAAAAATGTACGGGAGTGGGGTAGGTTATTGATTTCCTCGTGGATGCCATGTTGGGGGTGTCACATGACTGTATATATACACGCAGCAGTCTTCGGCCAGTATAAATAGGAAGGGTGGTTGCACCATTGACCCAGTGCTAGTTGGATTTTCGGACGGCCAGCCAGGTCGTCAGCACCGCACTTTTACACCCTAACAAGCCTTCCCGTTTTATTATCGCGTTTAATCTAAAAGCTATCTCTCGCCATTTACAATTAAATTCCCGGCCAAATTACATCGCGTCGCACGAACGAGAAAAAAAAATTCTCTCCAGTACTTCAACCCCCAAAGTGAACATAGTACAATCACGAAGACACTGCCCACTTTTTTTTTGTATGCTCTTTCGAGTTTTATACGTTAAACCATCGACCACATGCCTAATTGAGTGAATTCTAAACTATCCAGAAAATTTTTAAAAATTACATAAAAACATTTCGAAAACATACGCGAACATAATGAAAATTTATTGAAAAATGTTCCGGTAGTGATACAAAAAAAAAACAAAATTGGTTTGTGTAGAATTTTTTTTTTATCTGGTGCATTTTTCGCGTATATTGACAATTTCTGTTTTCTGTTGGTGATATTACAGTACATAATCGTCGATCGCTCGGCACTGACAATTTCGTCCAAGTTGGGGAAAGGAAGGGGAAAAAAACAACGTGATAACGGACTTTTAATATTTCGACTATTTCGCTGAAGAGTGTCGAGGAGATATTTTTTTCGAAATAAAAAAAATGTCTGAGAGCACGGAAGTTGCGCTGACCTCGGGAAATCCTTACAAAATCGTCGATTACACGAGAGAAAAACGCAAGGGTATAACGGCTTCGTCGCTCGAAGAATTGACCAACGTAGCTCGGTGCAGACTTGCCCTCTCCGCCGATGCTGACTTGACCATCGTTTTGGAACAAGATGGTAAAAAAATATATATTTTTTCTTAATCTATTTTTCCAGATAGCCTAATTTGATTTTTGATAATTTTTTCAATTTTTTTACATTTATTTTCGATTGTCCGAGACATTTTTTTTAATCAGGAAAAAAAATTAGTATCTTTGAGGATTTTTTTAGCCCAAATTCTTGACACAGTGTTAATATAATTTATTTTTAAATTGATAAAAAGATCATAAAAAAAAATCTATATTTTATGTTGAATGATTTTTTAAATTTTAATTATGCTCGACAATTTCTCGATTCTAAAAAAGTGGTCGAGTTTATTTTATTTTAAAAAATTGTTTTTAGGTACCGAAGTCGACGACGAGGAATATTTTGCAACCCTGGAAAGAAACACGAGTCTCATGGTGCTCCAGGGTGATCAGAAGTGGAATGTTGCTGGAAGTTTGAAGACCGCATCGCGTTACATCGTCGTTGACAATGTCGACAGTGTCGCGGATAGCTCGTGCGGCAGCCCGAGACGGCACAGAACACCGATCGAGCCATTAGTCTCGACGCTTCACGGCGATCCGTCACATATCTCTTTGCTCGGAGGTCATGATTTGGAACTCCTCAGCGATATGAATCCGGACAGTTTGGCGGATATTATTCCGGATAGGTGGGTGACAATATTAAAAAAAAACATGCCAATCCTTAGATTTGTTACATTTTGCACTTCAATCGTGAAAATGTTGATAATTCTGTGGTTGATACGGTAGAGAGCGATATTTTTTCTTAGTATCTTGTTTGAGTTTTACATACCGGTCGCTGAAAGTAAAAAAAAGTGTATCGATGTATTTTGAGGTCAAAAATTGAAAATTTTCATACTCCGGATCGTTGATGAATCGGTTAAATTGTTTTTCTCGTCTCACTATATTTAATTATTTGCGGCGACCGAGTGAAACATTTTTTAAACATTTTCTCAATTAGGAAATTATCTCCCAGTTTCGCAGGGGAAATTGTGCAATCCTCATTGTCGTCAAACCGTTTTGTCGAATATTTATGAAAATTAGACGATTGTTTTTGTTATCCTGTACAGACTATTCCTCAAGCAACTGAAGATGTTTTATGTACCGATGGTTTAAAGTCAGAAAAGTGTATCCATATATTTTGCGGTCAAGAATTGAACATTGCCGAACTCCAATCCTGGATGGATCGGCTGAATTTTATTTTTCACGTCTGTCAATATATTCAATTATTTTACGCAGTAAAATATTATTACATTTTTTCTCTATTAGCAAATTATATCCCAACTTCGTAGGGATCATAATGCAATTCTCATTGTCATATTGTCGAATATTTTGTGAAAAATTGACGATTAATTTTATTATTCTGTGCAGACTATTCCTCGAGCAACTGAAGGAGGCATCGGGAAGATTCTTGGCAGAAAAGCGACAAGCCCAGGAGTCGATGGCATTGCTCCAGATGTACGCAGGTGGCGGTGAGATGGAGCGAGCGTAGGCCATGTGGGGGGTGGGCGCCCTCACACTGGCCAACATGTATCGCGTGCGACGTCGAATCTTCTACAAGGGTCGTCAGTTGCAACAAACGCTGATCCTCTTCTGGAATTGAGCCCTTATAATGATATAAAAAAAACCGCTCGTCATTGTTGATCACTCGAACGAGCGCAGAACTTTGTGAAATATAAGCACTCTTCTGTGCACGCAAACTCCATCATATTAAATTCCATGTACTCAGTGGCCGATAGTACTGTGAGCGATTGAAATCGCGTAAAAAATCGCGTCCTTAAAAAAAAAATCATAAAAATTCGATAAACTGTTGTTCTGGACGATTTCGAGAAAGGCCTTGGATTGTAACTCGCTTGACTACATCAAGCGAGAGAATGTTGAAAATATTACACGATTGATCGTCGATCATATCGCCGTCTATGCTGACGAACATCGAGGCGGGAATTGTCAAAATCTCTTTTTTTTCGTTACTTTTCGAAATTTTGCACCGATTGAAATCTTATAATTATAATTATAAATTATATAAAGATATAATATATAATTATCTGAGAAGATTCGTAATGATGTCTGAAAAAGATTTTGCATAAGAATTCGATAATCGATTAGTCGAAAATAATATTTCGATGGAAAAGTAATCAGAAATATAAGTTTTGACGCTTCCCGCATTAGAGAAGTTGAAGCAGCTCTCGCAGCTGTCCCGAAGTTCCGTCGTATGGTGTCTAAAAAAAAATACTTTCGGTATGTGTAGTCGCAAGTCGAACCTTCCGTCGTGTTTAAAAATGATAATTCACGTGAGTTGCCTCATAGTGTACACACGGAATTGCATAAATGCTCACGGCTAAGACGGTAATAGTGAAATAAGCTTGTCGTAATTATACGCGTGAAGTAATCAGAAAGAAACAAGAAAAAAATTAACGTATGTATACTCGTAAGAAGCAAAGGAACAGGTAGAATTGTATTTGCGGAAAGTATAGAGAAATTATTTAAAAAAAAGCTTCGAGAAGTCCGTAACGATCGTAATTGATATCGTTGTATACAGGTATTAGCGCTGCGATAAGGTGAATAAAGGAAGGGAGAGAGATTAAGGTGATCCGTTGAGGTGATACACTTTGTACGTAGTTGGTATGTTTAATGAAAACGAGAAAAGAAGAAAAAAAACACTAATTTTAGTTTAACGACGTGTAAAAATGATTTAAGACTGAATTTATAGATGAACGATTATCATACCCATTTAGATCACCAACTCATTGCACAAAAAAAGAAAAACAAAAAAAAACTAGCAAAGTAATTGAAACAAAAAAAATATCAGCCCTTTGATACCAAGCGAAGTTATGCGTTTGATAAAAAAAAAGCAAACAAAAACGAAGAATATCCTCTAGTATACTAATGTAATACCCAAGTGTTTCCCGGGGCTTCTGACACTTAAAGTACGTTCATACATGTTGCCCCTTACTGAGTAAGGTTTTTTGCACATCTAAATTTTGGTAAGGTTTGTTTGTTTTTTATACGCGTGACGATGGTTATGAGAGAACGTTGAAATATCCATCAAAGCGATGTAAAAAAAAGAAAAAAGTGGAAGGGAAAATGATGGGAAAACAAGAAATTTTAATTACAGTTCGTTAAAGGAGAAAATTGAACTGAGCATTCTCATCAAATAAGAATGTTAAATTGGAAAATTTCGTTTACAAGTTTCTATAGGATGAGCGACGTTGATATTGTTGTATTTAGAAAATATGCTTTCGACATGAAAAAAAAAGAATAACAATACATATATAAAAATGTTACTTTATTTGTGTGATTACGTGAGTAGCAAAAATTCGGGTTGTTTCGCTGTTACTTTATTCCCGAAAAATATACCAGATTTGTATGCAAATTGTCGCCCGCTTTGTTAAATGAAATGTTATTCTATGAAAACAGTACGTTGATTTTCAATAACACTTTTGTGGATTAAAAATTATATCCATTTGTTCATGTATCGACATTTAAAAAAAAGTGGAAACAATATTTTTGCTTTCTCTACTCACTGTTGGGCAAAGCATAAAATTTGATGCCGTAAATTTATAGAACATCTTTCAACGAAGGAAATTCTACATCAGTCATAAAAATCGGATAACCTTTAAGGGATAAAATGGTACTGTAACTGTTTGAAATTGTACTCCGGGCGAAATCGTTTCAATTGTTAGTAATTTTGTCAAAATTTTAATAACGAACATTACAAATTGAATTACTGAGTAGTTAATTAGCTATTACTTACCAAATTCGTAATTAAACCGCTCATTCGCAGAGGCCCCACTCCCTTATCATCAATAAGAAAAAAAATCGCAGTGGATTTATTTGATATCGCTATATTGGTGAAACTCTGAATACGTAATGGTAACGGTTATAATAAATAACAAAATTAATAATAACGATAGAAAATAGTGTGGCACTCAAATTTGATTCCGTGTACTACGAAAAGAGAGAAAAGAAAGCAAAAAAAAGAAGGGTAAAATCAGATGAGAGAAGTATGCAACGACCAGTAGCAAGAATACTCGGTACGCTAACAATCGTAATCCGATAACATATTAATAATTGCCAAAATAAAAAAAAAACATTAATTTATTACGCTACGAATATTAGATGACGATTAGTAAGTAATGATTAAACGCTACAAGTATGTATTTAAGCCGAAAGAAATGCGGGAGAGTAATATATGGTAATATAATTATGAAATCAAGGACGAAAGATACGTGGTGTTTTTAGTCAATAACTGAAGTATCGAATAGAACTGCCAGATGAGAAATCAATTAATGCTCAAACAACGTCGTATGGAAAATTGTTTCACCGTGTCTTCAATAACAGCGTTCAACATTACATGTGTATCTATAAACGATGCAATATTATCATTATTGTTATTATTATTATTACTATTACTTAATAGTTTTTAAACTTGCCGTACGTTTTACATTATAAGCAAGAAAAAAAAAGAAAGAACATCTTCAAACTATTGGCCCTTATGAATGCTCGCGAACCGATTTTTCGAAAGCGATGTAATTCAAATTTTAATGGAATTCAAAAAATGTCCATCTATCAATTGGAACAGAGCGTTCGAAGCGTTGCGCCATTGATTTGATGCGTTTCTCAATTGGCAAGCTGCTTCTTGAACCGTTGATTCGCTTTTCACCAAATTCCGATTAACCGATGTCAACTCTTCTATAGCGTGGTTTATAGTTCCCTCGCTGAGACGATCGACGTTTCTGCTCAAGGACTCGTTGCGCTCGTCTGTTTATGCAATAAAACATCATTCGATTGGTAATTTGTTAAATTTGGCTTGTCGAACTTTTTTTTTCGTAAAATATTTCGCAGCTACTAACTTTTAATTAAGATAGGTGAGAATAGAGAAGAATTCGATTTTTCAATTAAGTTATCATATACTATTGTTAATATCTACAGGTAGAGAAGTGCGGATAAAGGACAGGTGCTTCTATAAATTGAGGTCAGGTTAATCATAGAATTTATCGACTAATTTGTGATTCGAATATTTGAAAAAGATGAAAAATAAAAAATTAATGAATAAATAAAGGAATACTCAACGCCGTGTCGGCATAAGTGATGCGTTTTATTTACAATTAGAAGAAACATGTATATCGAAAACGAGACAAAATTTTGAGAAACCGAATGGAACGATTGGACATCGATGACCAAGTCAGCGATACGTTCATCGTCTTTGGTACTATAGATATGTAATGGAAAAATATTCTATATCTCGATTTACATTACAAATATTCTTATTCATTAAAGTTCTTGTTATTCGTCGTATACCCAACGGGGAAGAAAATACACTCTGTCAATAAAAATCCTTGACATTGAAACCTGAAACTGACTTTTTTTTTTAAACGCGCTGCTGGAACCGTGTAACCCTTAACCCTCTGAAGCATGCTGAGTCGTTTCTCGACACATCTTTCTCTCCTCACTCACTAATAAAAAGTAACCATATTTTTTACAGTAGACAAAATGACTCTTTCTTAAGAAAAAAAAGTATGCTTCAAAGGTTTAGAATAACGAAACATAATAAAAAATTACTATGAAACCGAACAAGATAAAGCAGAAATTGGGAAGATTTGAATTTACGTTATAGTAAGTACAACAAATTAAGTATGAATATTAATCGTTAATTAGAAGAAAGGCTCTGAAAAAAGTATACCTCATGCAAATGTCCGCGTAACAAGATCTTTGTTAAATCGACGCTTCATTCTTTGTCTAAATTGAATCATGGATGCTTGTTTATTTAATACGCTATTTGTTCATGATGGCCTCTTTATGATCGATTAATCAATTTTTGCTAACAAAAATTCTTAATGTGTTTATTGGGGCTGTTAATTAATAGTCCCAAATTCTAAATTCTATTACCACAATAGAAAATGCATGCGAAACGTAAACAATTGTAATTAACTTCACTTTTATGTTGAATAACTAGAGTAAGTTCGTATATACAATTATAGGTGAAGATTACTAGTTTTTTAAAATGTTGCATTGTCATAAAACGCAATGGTATATTGTGCTGCAATGAAGACGTTATAAAGCCATCATATAATGTCATTTCAGTCTGAAAGATCCTGCCAATATGACACAATAGTACATTACTTCACGAGGGCGAAAAACGTTTTTCTAATGAGTGAGAGTTTGCAGCACGAGCCGAAGGCGAGTGCAGTAATCACACTCGTTAGAAAAAGTGTTTCGCACGAGGGATGTACGAAATTTTTTATCACAAGGTGCGAAAATGGCGGTTTTACGCACGCGAAGCGGGCTGAAAAGTGGCCATTTCCGCACCGATGAAAATATTTTGTCACTACGTGACCCCTCACACTCATGGCGACACGTTGTGCAGTAATTATGGCGGCGTCATGTCATGATTCGATCGCAACGCCATTCACGGTATGTCAATTGTGCCCCGACAATTGCACCATCGTCCCCTCGCGGACCAATCAACCGTAAAACTCTGCGTTGGACTTGGTTCTTTTCTAATAAACTACTACAACTCACCCAGTCGATTGGTGCGCTAAACCGACTCTGATTCCAGCCTTCTGGAGGTAGCTTTTTGGTTGATACCTCAAAACCAATCATTATGTGTTAATACCAACCATTATGTGTCGGATTGAAAGTTGGTTTACAGTTGGACTTTCCCAAAACAACCCAATTTCCAACTTTATGTCGAGAGCACCGACAGCTCTCGCCTCCGAGCTGGAAATCGGATAGTTTTAGGCAAATTCAACCGTAAACCAACTTCATATCCAATACACATAACGGTTGATATTACGGTTGGTTTTATAATATCGCCGCAAAATCAACCTCTTCAAGGTCGGAATCAGAGTTGGTTTGATGCACCAATTTAATAATTACGCGCGCGTAATTAGTAATTAATTTAATAATTATTAAAGTATTTTATAATAATAAAAATTTGTGAATGTCTTGTAACTATCGAGATTCGGATACGCGAGCGAAGCGCGCGATAACTGCTAGTATTTATAAATTGTTCGGTCACATTTTCGTTTTTGCTGCCTCATTTTGAAGTTCCGTGAGGTTTCCCTAATTTCCTGACTATTTTTTCCCCTAACTTTCACCGGTTTACCTGAGCGTGACTAACAGGATTTACAATATCGATCAGGTTTTTAAATGGCTATTCAGATTGTCTGGCATTTTGTTTCCTCTCAGAGGAAGCTTTGTTTTAATTTTTTATTGATATTTTCATGCAAACGTGTTAAGAATTTCCAAGAGAGAGAAATTGTATTGTATGTAGAAAAATTGTATTTAGAAAAATGTCTCGTCGGACTTGTATGTGTATGTGTGCATATGTGTGTCAGGCTTCTAAACTCCACAGGTTTACAACTCAAGTACAGGTGTACTAATCGAGGTAAAATTTGGCACGCAATTGGAGCTGTTAGGCTTCTCATATTTACGCAGCAATTGAAACACTCGTTTAGTTTTTTCAAATTGTACATTTTTTGAAAAAACTGTGTTTGTGCTTTAAAATTCGCAAAATGTCGGTATCAAAAAGATAGCGACAAGACATCCGGTTTGAAATCGTACATTACTCCACGAGGGCGAAAAACGTTTTTCTAACGAGTGTGAGTTTCCAGCACGAGCCAAAGGCGAGTTCTGTAATCACACGAGTTAGAAAAAGTGTTTCGCACGAGGGATGTGCGAAATTTTTCATCACAACCCTAGCAAGTTGATGGACTGCAAACGAACCGAAAAACGGACACGAAACGGACCGTAAAAAAAGACAAAACGGACTGTACATTTTTTGTTGGCATTTGGTCTTTTTTCTGTTGCGGAAACCGAAAACGGACCGAACGGTTTTTTCGAAAAATTTGCTTTGGTCCTTTTTCGGTTCCCGCAACTGAAAAAGCACCAAGATCGTATTTTTATTGTCCTTTTATTAAAAACAGAATTAACAGCAAAGCAACAAAAAAATAAAAAAACTTAGCCAACATTTTAATAAAAAATGTTCGGTCCTTCCGCGGTTTCTGCAACCGAAAAAGGACCAATCCAAACGTACGGTCCGTTTTTTGCGGTCCGTTTCGTTCCCCAACGGACGTGTCCGTTATTCGGTCCGTTTTTTAGTTTTTTCCCCTAAAAGCAGCCGTCCGTCAACTTGCTAGGGAAGGTGTGAAAATGGCGGTTTTACGCACGCGAAGCGGGCGGACAAGTGACCATTTCCGCACTGAGTGATGAAAAAGTAATTTAAACGAGTTACATACGCCCGTTTGGATGGTAATTAAATTAATTAAATCGTATATATTGTCATTAGATGTTACGCAAATGGCACATATCCTAGTTGTTAATTTCAACAGTTCGAATTTGAAAAATTCCCGGTGTCTTTATTAACTTTATCCTAATTTATAATTTGTTCAGATTCAGATTTATTGCATGAAAATGATAATAGACCATATCTCACCGCGTCGGTTTATATCTGGCTGTTAGTGAGTCCGTAGGCGTCAAGGCTTGTGCACTTGTAACATTTTCTGCGGGTTACCGGCCCGGAGATAAATACAATTACAAATAATAACAAGTATAAAAAAACTAAGAAAATATATAAATAAGAAAATATTGTTATCGTTATATAATTTATTATTCTGAGCTCTAAATTAGGATTTACTACGAATTGGCTATAAATGGAGAAAGTCGCCAAATAAAGTAAATTATAAATATTAAAAAAATACCGATACTTCCGCAATCGAAGTATAGAATTATTTCCATTGACTCACGTAATTTCTTGTGCAGCAAACTGTTGTACTTGATGAAATTTCTTTTTGACTGTGAGCGCCTTGCGTCTGTGTAAGGCGGGCAAGCTGTTGGGTCGATAGCTGCGCTCGCACTGCTCCAACTCGTTCCATCTGCGAGTTGTGACAAACGCATCACTGTTTTCATTGAAATTTCATCCCCTAACAGGTTCGACCACCGTGAAAAGCTACGGTGGTTGCCACCAAGAACACCACAGTGGGTGGTGTTAAAACATAATCGTATAAACCACTGTGAAAACTACAGGCCCAGCGGGCCCAAAAGTTCGGTGGAGAGCTTGCGCCCTGGTGGCTTTTAAAATAATCAACATCCAGACGACAGTTTAAACGGTTTAAAATAGCCACTATCCAGACGTCCATCAGATTAAATTTAAGTAAGCTTGCAACACGATGGTTCTACTGTCGAAACTACTGTTGAAACCACTGTTCGAGTAAACTAAAGGGAGCCTGCGGGACAGTTGTTTTACTATCGAAATCTCCGTAAAAACTAGTATCCGGATGAGCTCAAAGTACGGCTTCAAATGAATGAGGTCGAACTTGCTTTCACTTTAAAACCATTGTTGAATTTTTTGTTAAGGGCGCCATGGAAACCGTTGTCGGATTTGGGTTGTTTCCTGCAACTTCAAATTTCCTATGCGAAATATTAGAAGACAAAACCATTTTCAAATGACTGACTTATAATTTCTGATGGAGTATTTCAAGTCCGACCAGTCTTAGAAGGTAACAAAGTGATTCATCATGAAGTTCTGACAACAATACCACCATTGTAAACTCGCTAGAGTTTATCTGGAAGGTGGTTCGTACAGTGGTTTGAATGGTGGTTATTTTAGAAATCAGTGGTTTGGTCAATTACGTTTCGACAATAAACCACTGTGGCTTTTTCAGTGGTTTGTTCGGTGGCTGAGTCCATTAGGCTTGATTGAGAGCTCACCGTCATCAGATTCGGTTGCCTCGCCGGAAATAATTGTGCCTGCGGTCTGTCGTTCCTGGGCTATAGCAAATCTGCTTCCCTGAAAAATATCAACTTTCATAGAACCTGGCAAATTCCTAATGAAATTCAATAAAATAATGTAACGTACAGTGCTGATGCCAGCTGTATCGTCATCTGACTCCGGAGCTTCACCAGGTACAACGACCGCCCTTATATCCATATTTAACATTCAGTCGCTATGCACAAAATTAATTTCAATGAAGTTTTTTTTTTAAATTAAAAAACACACTTTTCAACTAATTCAAAGCAGCAAAATAAAAAATAAAAGGTATAGACGTTTGTACTTGCAAACTATTCACATTTTGATCAACTACACCATTCACATATTGATAACTTACAACGTTCAAATATCATCAATAATAATAACAATTACACTGCAGGGTAATAAAGATCGAAGAGTTTGATTTTGAGGTTATGTTAGATATGATTTTTTTATCGCAATTTTCTTTTTGTATATATAAATGAATGAAATATTCAATTTATATACATTATTTTCTATGACAAATCGTATTTTCACCTGAATTGTACTGTTCAAATATCGGTATAATTAACGGAAACGGCGACAAAATATGTATACAAATTCGGAACTTTCACTGACAGTTCTTCTTCTTAAAGTGAAGTGAAAGTCACGTGACGGAGCCAGGAGCCAGGAGTGTGAGAGATCTCTCTCGCTCCGCTGTGTGCGCTATTGATGATGTCCCTCTCGCACTCCATAGTGTTTCACATGCTCTTAAGGTAATTTGATTGGATTCTCGCCACCACCAGAAGGCAACCCAATCTGACCGAGGAAAACCCCGCCAGCCAGGGTTTTCTTACCGATACCGAGTTTCCACCGTGAGTGAGATCGGGCCGAGATCTACTCTGAACTAGTGGAAAAATGCTAGTAGACTC
Organism: Ichneumoninae sp. A BG-2022a; assembly: GCA_030522665.1. NCBI lineage: Eukaryota > Metazoa > Arthropoda > Insecta > Hymenoptera > Ichneumonidae > Ichneumoninae sp. A BG-2022a. Next base: position 2,783 of record JAPYZC010002925.1, on the reverse strand, counting down.
AACATTCACTTATGGGATTGGCTGTTGGCTAGAAAGTTTCGAATTAACTAGAATCTTGCTTCTCGTTCAGAGTCTGAACTTCAGACTCGTTTCAGTTCGTTCCCAGTCCCGGTGGAAACTCAGTACGAGTTTCCATCCGGGTGACAGACAGGTAGACAGGTGTCCGAATGCAAATCAAGTCCCATTACCAACACAGCCCTGCACGAGATTCCCCAGCGCACTGCAGCTCCCAAGGCTTCCAACAGGTTTAATGTCCGCCGAACTCAACTTTTAGCCTTTGAAATCCGCAAAGCGACATATACCCACGTGATTAAAGAAAAACATAGCCCAATTTCTTCACGATACGAAATAATTCCGTCAACGAAACGTTTCAATACTTATTCCCAGTGACGCGTCCCAGCTGAATACTATACAAATCATTTAAAATCTCCGCCGCAAGCCGATTGAAAAAAAAAGTATTTTTCACTTCACATCCGAACAGCACGAAACAAATTACCGACCCTGGGAAATACGAACCGTCGGCCATGCAGATACCGGCTTTTTCCAAAGGTACAATTATTCGGCGAGCGATGTCGCTGGATGCTAACTCGGTTACGAAATTGCGGTGGGTTTGCGGCTCTGGTGGTACCCAGAGTCAAGCAGAATCTGTCACGGAGTGAGTTTTTCACCGGGACGCGAATAGGCCACAGATCGGGTCTGAAACGACGGTGGAATTGAACCAGCATAACACCCGACTGTAACCCGTCAGGTTGGGTTGTAACCATGAACTACAGTGAACTGTTTTATCTACGAAACACTTGCGGTCTGGTACATGGTCCAGCGGCATAAAACCACACCACGTGTGTGTGTGTGTGTGTGTGTGTTTGTGACAGGGAAAATACAAAAAATACTTTTTCATAGAAGAAGCTTCGCGAATAAAGGAACATTATAAGAAACACATGAAAATTTAAATTTGTAGCTTTTTTTAAAGTTGAACTCCTTTGATTTTTTGATACGGATCCCCGAATTTCTTCGTACGATACTCACCGTTGCCTCTGTCAACAATCAATCGCACGAGATTTCAACACGATTTTTCTATTTAAAAAAATAGAAAAAAAATGAATAAAAATATTGTACCATCTGGTTATAAGAGCACCACTCTCCATGTGCCGCCTACTCTCAAAAATTGTATTTTTCAATAATATTTTTTGATATCCTTTATTTATTTCTTAAAAATAAAACGCGTACAATTTTTTAAAATATTAATTTCTGTTTTGTCGAGACTGCTAAGGTTTCGGATGGAAGCACATTAGATGTTCGTAAGTAGACATATGAAAACCTAACTTGTTTTTGTCCGAAATGTTAATAGTTGTACACGTTCGGGGTCAATAAGGTTGCGCTGCAAATGGATTCAGAGATCTTGTGTTTTTTGTTGAACGATCGCTGCGAAGAGCACGAACTTCCAGAATACGCGAGCGATTAGCACTGGTCACGAGGGGTGTCTTGCTACTTGAAAGTTCATTTCACTGTCGTCATCTCTGCTGTGGTGAGAATCCGGGAAATCTCCGGATCCGCCACAAGAATCAGCAAAGCTGCCAGTGTTGCTTCTCTTTATAGTTTATTCATTTCATCTATCGATATCAGTAATGGACATCGTCAAATGAAAGCTGCATAAAAAACATTTCTGGCGGCGAAACGTAAACCTGTACGATGAAACGTAAGAATCCTTACGAATGAAACGTAAACCTGTACGATCGGCGTAAAGAACAATCGGCTAAGAAATCCTTCAGCGTGTCGCTATCAGTCCTGCTTCCGGATGAGCTTCTTCTTCATATTCTTCGAGCCGTTCGAATTGTCTTTCAGCATCTTGAAGTTCAATCAACCATTTTGCAGTGATATGATTTTCCTGGGTTTAGAGGATGCAGAGTGCAACACGCTGCGATGACACTTGGAGCAAAATTGTAGTGTAAATCAATTCGTTTTTGTACCAATATCAATTCCATTGATATTCTTTGATACCTGAAACAATTAGATAATTAAGTATTTGTTATAAGAAATGCTCGTATTTTGATACACATACCTGGGATATTAGATCTTGTGACTGCTTGTACAGCCCTGGGAACTGAAGCATCATGTGATGCTCCAGGTGTGCAGCAGTTGATGTTTTGGAATCTATGAAAAATACATGAAGTACATTATTCACAACAGTAAAAAGTCAACATATAGAATTTGATATATACATACGTATAGATGTCGATCAAGCGGCATTAATGTTTGTTCAAACAGCGTTAATATATATTCCTCTGTGACGACAATAATATTGTTTGATTTCCAAATGTCAACAGCGGGCTGTCAGTCGTAGAATTTTTGTTAGGTTGACTGTTAATGCGGCGTCAAATTCTATTTCCTCCACCCTGTTGGGGACTCAAGGAACTACGTACAAGACGACCTAACTTTACTGACCAGTCCAGTTTAAAACTCGTTTCAGTTTTCAATCCGATTTCAGACCCAATTTCAGTCCCGGTGGAAACTCACTCACGGTCAGTACTTGGATGGATGGGTGTTGGATAGGGACCGCCAGGGACCGCCTAGTAGTGCATTATGTTACGGGCCGATCCGATTGGATGGGTGGTAACTTTTATAGGGTTACAGACAGTTGACCGAATGCGAAACTTATATCATGACCAACCTCATCATATCGAAAGTCTCTAGCGCAGTTTAAGTCCGAAATCTTTAAACTAAATATCGAAGGAATCCATGGTCGGATGCAATTTCCGTACAGAATCCCCCGATAGGTTTGCATA
>JAPYZC010002924.1:0-17218 GCA_030522665.1 Ichneumoninae sp. A BG-2022a | reverse complement strand
ACTACTACTACTACTACTACTACTACTACTACTACTACTACTACTACTACTACTACTACTACTACTACTACTACTACTACTACTACTACTACTACTACTTCCCTATATTTCCCTATTACTTCCCTATACTCCATACTCCACCATATCCGTAACCCGTACGCCGTCACCAGACCATCCTATTCTTATCCACCACTGTTCTATATCATATGTAGGTACCATGTGCTATATATTCCTATATACGAAACCTATGGCGTTTCTATTTTTGCATAGTACATATCGCTTTCTTTTCTATCTCTTCCACACTTTTTCGAGCCACTTTTACGATCTCTCCCCGGATTTACCGTAGAGTTTAGTTCGAACTTTACGTCATAAAGGAGAAGCTGTGTCTGTCCTACCGCAACTTTGGCTGTAAAACGCGAGTTATCCCTACGTGGCTCTGTCTTCAATGATAAAGAAAAGACAAGTGCCTCGATTCTGGATTAAAACTACAGCGTATCCAAGTTTCTCACACGGCTTCATGTTAGATTCATGTCTTTGAAGCGTTACTGTCAAGCAATACGTCTTGGCTACATAGAGTCAATATCGATTATAAATCACGTAGAGTGCGAGGTATGATAGTACAGTCGATTGTATGAGAGAAGATGCGTTTCGCACTGTTGCCTCGTGCGTGACGGAATTAATCCCAACCGGGAGATCGATTAAATATACGGATGTTTGTCCGGCGTGTCTCGTTCCCGTCACAGCGACAATCGAATCCTCCCTCGATCGTCAAACTACGGTAGCTACCGTATCGAGCGTATCGCATCCGCGTCACGATAAAATAACACATTTGACAACAAGCCCGATCACTAAAGCATGCGCGCATTCGGATGAAAAAAAGTCTCCTATCGAACTGGTGTACATTGCGAGCATGTACCTACTTTGTTTTTTTAATCCCCGTTCGGTGTAACGGTATGCCGGTGTTTTTCGGGCAGAAGTGAGAAAATTATGCACGAGGAACGAATGAAAATGGAGAGTGAAGCGCGAACGCGCGGTGTGTATCCGAATACGCTCGGACGAGGATGAGTTACCGCCTGGCAGATTCCACCGTCGCTACGTTCTCTACCTCCTCCTCCGCTTGCCCCTCGCCTTTGGCCCTGCACGAGTCCAGGAGGCAACCGACGGATGTACCGCATTACGCAAACGTATCACGCTATGTGGTCCAACGAAAACAAACAGAGGCCGAGCAAGCTCGTACGCCCACGAGGATACGCCGCCGCGGTATATAGCGAGCCCTGCGCGATCCTACGTCTGCATAAGTAAATATAGAGCGTACGTCCGCAGCTATTGGTACTCTGTACCTATATGTGTTTCTGCTGTGTTGTAATACACAGTCCATCTACCAGCTCCACCACGCCGGTGCTTTTCCACAGTTACCCGTTAAATTTTATCTTTGCTCGTTACACTTTTTCTTCTTTTTTTTTTCTTTTCTTTTCTTTTCTTCTATCTCTCTCCTTTATTTTCACTCTCATCTAATGCGGTTAAGGGTCTATAAAGAATGCTCGTGAAGAGAAAAAGAAATGGTGGGTCGAACGCGAAGTGCAACAGTAACGGCCCGAGGTGCAGTCGGTCGACTACTCGCATCGTGGCGACACGGGGCATGCTGAGAGTCGCGTAAACTCTCACCGGTACACACCCCGCGAGGCTGTAGCGTTGGCGTGCAGTCAAATTAGCCAGGGTAGCCGTAGCCCGTTCCCGAGCTGCCGATGTCGTTATTCGCAATGTACTGCCGATATACGCCAGCCGAGGACGTTAAGTGAGACTTACTTGCGTGCCAGCCTCCCGTAGTGAGGTGTCCTCGTTTAAGGAGTCTCTCCTTCTCCATGGCAATAGGTACAAATAACATTTTCTGGCTCAGCTATTATTCTCGCCATATCTCGCGGCCGCTTCACTCAAAATTGGATATATATATATATATATATATATATATGTATGTCGTTTCTGGCTTGGAATATTCAAGACTTTTTCTGAATACCGACAGATTTTTTTTTTTTTTTTTTAACAAAAAGTAGATTGAGCATCTCGGAAGTGATACATGGAGTAAAAGCATGTATTATAGAAGCCTCGTTTGATATCTATACGCAACAAAGTCCGAGTGAGCGAGAAGGCAGGTTAAACGCGGAGGGAAGATGGGCGAGGACGGACGAGAGCGATCGATGCACACCCCTCGGTCCTCCGTTCTCCTCTTGCAACCCCCAGCGAGTGTCGGAGCGAACGACGGTAGTGGCGGCGGCCGTCATGGCGGCGCAACATGCAAATCAGCATGGCGCCGAGACGCCCTCCCGTATACCCTCTCTTTCCCATCGAGTGTACGAGTGGGAGAGAGAATACTCACCCCCGCGATATATACCCGCCGCGGACAAAACCAAACCATCGACCGACAGACAGGCGTACCGACGCTTACACCGCGCGGGACACGAGCTAGGTATTTTGTACCCCCGATCGCTCTCTCTCTCTCTCTCTCTCTCTCTCTCTCTCTCTCTCTACCTCTCGCTTCCCCTCACTCTTCCCTCCATACCGAACACGCCCCCCCCCCCCCTCCCCCGCACCTCTCTATCTCTATCTATCTATCTATATAGTTATCGAGACAACTTGCCATGTTCCGTCTCCTATAATACACGTCACGCTTTATCAAACTAGTGCACCACTTGGAACGGTATAATAATTTTCAGTTATCAATATCTACTTAACGCTCTTTCATTTATCGAAATAATATATTGCTGCATTTCGTTGTTCCTCATCAGATTCCACATGAAATACGTATTGAACAGCACATAATGTTTTTATGATATCTTTAGCGGATCGACGCTGCGTAAAGTTGGCTCTCTGTAATGATAAATGTTCGTGACACCCAACTACCCAACTGTTGAGCGATGCGTTAGCCTCTTCCTTCAGCCGTTTCAATCGGCGAAGAATTTGCGTCGGAAGCTCCTGGCTTCCGACGCAAGAGAATCCATCGTTGTGGACACCCGGCGCATTTGAATACGCGCGAATAAATGCATAATAATTAGGTCAGTTTTCCTAGTCAGCTGATTCAAGGCTTTTAGAGATGATATAAGTACGCTATTTGGAATTTTCCTTGCAGCCCCTAGGTTATTTTCTTAGGCTTGATAAAAGCAAATAAAATATCCGACAAGTTACAATGATTTGCCATTTTATTTTTGAAAAGGTTAAATAAACTGGTCGCCCCTACAACGATGACAGTATATTTATAAAAGTCTCTCATTCAACAATTGAATGAGGCAGTTGCGTATATGCAAAAGCTGTACCACTCGTTACGAAAGCGACACAAAATATTTCTCCCTCGTGACGTTTGTGGGCATCGGAGTCAGTTTTCATTGCAGGCTGGGACAATTATTGGTCCAACGTCGAAATAGCCGTGTGTCGTCGAGTGACACGAACATAGAGAGGAATTCACTGTGGGGAAAACCAGTGGCCGAAACGACGGGAAAGAGAAGAGTGGAGTGAGAGACAACAGAAGGTAATCGAGCAGTTGGGTAGAATGTCGGGCTAGAGGATTGACGACCAACACCACCACGAGCATGCGGTAGAAGGGATGGATTTTTTTATTTTGGTTTAATTATCGGTAAGGCCGAGTTACTCGTCGCTCACTCCGGTTCCGATCTGTTATGTCTCTTCTTCATCCCATTTATCCCTCTCCTTTTCTCTTGCCTCTTCTCTCGGTTCATCACACAAACGAACAGTATACATATGTATTTGTCCGCCTCGATTAGCATATAATACTTTCCATAGTACAATTTCGGGAATAAGTACGAGTAGGATGATCGTGTTTGCGTTTCACCGCAATCTGAAAAAACTACTTGGTGCCGATCGCCGTTACGACATTATATTTATGATACAATTATAGGGAGGCCAGCGCGTAAAATAAGAAACTTATTGTGCGCGCAATACACTAAAAAAATATATATACATGTGTACATTTGGGAAACTTTTTTGTTGTTTACAAATGTTCACAATTATTTTCTTGTTAATTGTACAAAAAATATGTTTAAGATTGACAAAGATTTTTGTAAAATGGCCAAGAAAAGAATCGTTGACGTTGTTAAAAATTTCACAGTGCAGATGAAAAGGAAAACGCTTGAAAAGAGATTTTGTTGTTTGTAAGCAGGAAGCAATCGATCTGTATACACCCGATCGGTTTTACACTCGATGGAGACACTTTATATTTTATAAACTAGTCGAAGGAGCGTAGGTAGATGTAGTTTAGTATGTATACAGGCGAATCGAAGAAAATTAGAATTTATAATCGATTGGATAGGAAGGATTAGATGGTATGTGGGAACAGCTGGTGGGGAAAAATAGGCGCTCCGTCGATCGTCGCTGACCCGGTGAAACGGGGAACCGTGTGAAAGTGCATGAACTCGGAGGGGGTGTCAAGGTCGCATCCGGACATCCCGTAGACGTCCCGTCACTGCGTCACCGGTGCCGCCGCCAGCCACGCCGAGAACGACAACACACTCGGCGAAAGCGGCGTCCGGAATAGCGCATGCAGAAAGCGCGACTCTCCGAGAGTTTGAGTTGAATTTGAGTCGTGACTCGCGAGGCAGAGCACGTAGCCCGGGACCTCGCAGCCAGCATAGTAAATGCCCCCGACAGCCCATCCAGTCAGCCGGGTAACCTTCGCCGCGCTACTACTAGCATCAGAACCAAGGAGTGGCAAGAGCGCAACGCCGTGTTCGTTGCAAGCAGGGGAGCGCGCGTACGGCCTACCTCCCTTCTCCTCTTCTACTGCCATTTTATGCAGACACTGACCTTCGTACCGAACCCACCCGGCACTCTCTCTCTCTCTCTCTCTCTGTCTCTCTCTCTGTCTCTCTCTCTGTCTCTCTCTCTCTCTCTCTCTCTCTCTCAACTAACGGGCAAAGTTTCAAATTCGGCTGCAAGGCCAGCAGTACACTTGACTCTCTCTACTCGTTGCTTTCTCGTCACTTTTCAGTTTAAAGTTGCTGTACGTGTCAACGATCGACAATCGGGCGGAGTGAGAAAAGCGTCGATAAAGATGGGAATGTTGACATAAAAAAAAAAACAAAAACAAAAAACAACAAAAACAACAAAAAAAATTATTTGAATAAAAAATACATAGGTAGTGTACGGTTTGCGCGGGAGCATTAGCACACAATCGAACGGAGGCCACCGAGCGGACGGTAGAGCGGAATACGCGAGTATTCGAATGCGAATGCGCACAGAGGCGGCGCCGCTGACTGTGGCTGCTGCGTCGGGTCAGAGGTTGGACCGCCGACTTCGTTTCCATTGTGTCGGCGGTAGTTTTAAAGTCCGCTGCCGTTTCTCGGTTAGGCTTTGGCTCGCGCGTGCGGCGAGTCGCCTCATCCTCCGGTTACCATTGTTCGCCAGTTTCACCACAACTCGCGGCTTCCATGTACGCGGCTTCGAATACGAGTTAGTTTCGTCGGCCACCCCGTGACACATTCATTCTATTATCATACCTCGGTACCATCGATCTACACCGGATCACAATTTTATTATTTTTCCTCTATATTCGCTTGTTATATCGCGGTATCTGCGGCAATAGTTGAGTATACCGTTGTTGCTTGAAATTAGTTCCATATATGTAGTAGAATTGGGAGACTGCGTATGTGCGCATCCGTCTTATAAGTTATAGCGGGCGGTAGCGTTGTCAGCAGCGGTCGTATTCATCGTCGTTGAACGAGACGCTACATCGAGTCGAACGACATGCGATCGGATTGGATGCAGCAAAAACGGCCCACCGGGCTCACTACTTTTTCATCATCCATTCTCGCTTAGAACACTCGTCGATCGACGTTTAAAACCTCGAACGAGCGCCGATCGTTGTTATTCTTATTAAGCTTGATCGCTGCGAAGATGTAGAAAAAATATTAAACTCGAAGATAACTGAGCCGGTCTGAGTGCGATTAATGCAGAAAAAAAATTTTGCGAGATTGTACGAGAAATATTAGAGCGGTGTAGATATACGTAGAGTTGGGATTATGTCGAGTGTCGACCACCCTCGAGTCCCTTTACTTTTTATCGGGCATTAATTGGCCCAGCTATAAAACGTAAGTTCTGCTCCGGGTGGGACCTCGAGGCAGACCTTGCCATGACCACACCGCACGAATCGAGTCTCCAAAGGCCCGATCCTCGGGCCCAGAACCCAATATACTCGACGAGATGGTAGCTCGATTCGCTCGAAGACGAGGTTTGTTAACAAAAACTCGTCTCTGCGGGCCTTTCGCATCAATCCTCGATCACGTACATCGGCGACGGGAGAGAGACTATCGTCGTCTCTCGATCTCAGCGGTGCTCCATTTCGATCGCAATCACTCTCCACGATACATGCATCATGAATTCGCAACAATTTTGGAATCATAATTCTCCGACGCCATGACAACATACAATATACCTAAACACGTAGTATACTTGAACTGACAAAAGAAGCTCGACACGAATTCGGACTACCCGATATCACTTGTATCATAGTGTGATGACTTGGAGGGGGGGTATGAATCTCGTATTACAATAGTATATCAGATTGGGATACTATATGTTGGTCGTTTGATATAACGTGGATAAAGTGGCCAAGTGTGAGCGTGTAGCGAACGATATTAGTTAGAGCTCCGCGGGAACGATTAAAAGCGGGTGAGCCAAGTAGGAGCGTGCCTGATATCGGAAGCGTCGGTAAGGTCTACTCTGGGGAGACAAGGGCACCGTTCACAGGGCGGCTGTCTAAACAGACTTTAAAGATTTGAAAATGTAATGGCTCCGGGCTTTAGGGCAGATTTGCATGTCACGGGCGCGCATCATATATCTGGATTTAGTGCACTCCGCCTTGCCTCGACGCTCTCGAGGTCTGTCGTCGTCGTTGTCGAGAGCAGAAGCATAGCAGCGATAGTATGTACCATCGTCATCACCCTCTATACTCGGCAGTTTCTCCACCGCGAATACTGCGCCCGCGACGAAAGCTCCGAAAGGGGGAAACGCTTCCAGGATCAACGAAAGATCCACGTAGCGCGCTTTCTCGCCACTTTCCACCGGCACATTCAACGCATGGAGAAGCTCTGTATACGCGGGAACATTAACACTGCTGGATTACCCAATGAACTTGAACGTGATTTATGAGCTCTCCAGAGTAACGCTTTGCGTACATATTTATAACAAGCGTATCGCGAAATCTGTTGATATCAGACCACGCTGTTTAATTATCTTCTCAATTATCTTGTGCACAGTATATTCTATAGAGATATATTAAAAAAAAAAAAAAAAGTTGTCTCGTTGGAGAAAGTAATCAATAATACAAGCCTTGCCAACGGAGATTCGTCTCTGAGCAGAGAGTTGTGCATAACGGAGTAAAACGTGAACATCGGTTGCCCGGCACGTCGACCAAGCATACACCCAACCACCCACAAGAGGATCAGAATAGAGAACAAACTCGCGGCCGCGGCTCGTGCTCGCGCTTGTGCACGCGCCTACGCGCATAATGGGGGTGTATAATACGCGCGCAAGCAAGACAATGGATGCATTGTGCAGGTAGATAGGGCGGGCGAACCGTATACCGTCGGAGCGTCGTTTGGGCATATTGACAGACTAATGATCGCATCGAACAAAGGCTGGACCGTCACGTGGTCACGTGGTCACGTGATGGACCGTTTCCGGCGATGGGACGCACAGCTTTGGTTGTTGCTGCTGCTGCTGCTGCTGCTGCTGCTGCTGCTTCGTTGGGTCCCTAGCTAGAATCTCGCGGATCCCATTCAAGCCCGCAACGTCGCCGACGTGACGCACCGAAGGGACAGAGAGGTAACGAAGGGCTGAACGGTGGACGACACACATCAATCAGAGAACGTCGAAGAGGGCATCGCTTCATCGAATACGCGTACCAGGTGTACGTACCAGTCGGGGCCGTATTATTCGTCCTTGGACATCGAGTTCTGCCGACTCCCTGACAGTTTACCGAGGAGTCCTGCGCAAGCTTTAACTATAACTGGCAATAGAAACGACTGTAGGTACATGAGAGATAGTCCTGACTGACTGAGAGAATTTTTGTATAAGAAACTCACGATACGTTTACATTCGAGGCTGAGGAACCGTTTCGGTTTCGCGGAAATCATATTAATCCGGTGAATATATAGGTAGGTACCTACCTATATTTATCACTATTGGAAATATTAAGTATGGCTCAAGGGAGGGTGTGGCCTTGTCAAAGCGGGCCGGAGAGAAGTTTGAATTAATCGAGAGGCGATAAAAAGTCCGAGGGAATGGCTATTCGGTGATGGCTGACTGGCAGTGTAGATGCCATCTTTATATCCGGTTTTGAGGATCGTGCCGTTGAGGTGATTTTAACGAAGCCTCGAGGGATATTTAACGGCAAGGAGGGTGTTTCGACGATGAAGGGTGACTGCTTCGATGCTTCGCACCCCTTTCAGTCGACCGAGAGTACACGGGGTGCGCGCGGGTCAGGCGATAGTCCTTCTCACTATTGGGTATATACCGATCCTCCGACTCTCGAAAGCCCCGTCAAGTAACATTCGTGCTGGTGTTACTGGTGCGCTTGGAAGAAAGGGTAATTCCGACTTGCTAGGGTATTTATAGCCTGTCCCGACTTTTAAATGCATTACTAATGAGCTTCTCCTCTCATCGAATTCGCATCGACGCTCTTAACGTGGATTTTTGCATGCGTGCCTTTCCGCAGAACATTAACATATTACATTTAATCCAAATAGCTCGTCTTGCGAGTGTCGATTGTTTTTAGCGCAATAACCTATTTAGATAGTCCAGAGGCGTTTCAGTCTGAAACTAACGACGAGTCATCATGTTTCTAGATGAGTTTTAAGAAAATCCAATGGCATACTCGCGGTATAGTACGATTGCTATTCGTGTCGGTTGCAGTGGCAAGGTGATAAACAAGAAGCTGCTCGCAACTCTCTTCCCAGTCTACTCGAAGTAGATACTATGTCCCCCTCTACCGCTGGCTCGTTTTCTCGTCTCACGATCGAGCGTGGCGTGCCGTGTGGCGTGCTATGCCGTGAAAGGAAAGTGAGAGATAGGACGTAGGAAGAAGGTAGGTATCTACGTTGAGACGAGCCCCGCGCGTCTGCACGGTGAACGGCCACGAGAGCCAAGAGTCAAAGGCGCAAGGAGGGGAACAAGCGGGGGACAGGCGGGGGACAGGAGCCGCTAATGAGGCCGCGTGTAATTAGGGAGCTCTCGCGGCCTAATGAAGCGCTTACCCACCTCAGCTACGAACCCTCTCTCCTGGCGCGCGCACTTATATACTCGTGTCCCCATCGGCTCGATAACCTTGGGCGACGGCTCTCGCACACAGACAAATTTCCGTGATTGTGTTGACGGGTTATACTAAACATAGTACAAGCGCATACTAAAAGAATTGGTGGGCATTCGCCTCTTTAACCATGGGACACAGTAACTTGTTCGTTTTTCAACACCTTCGAAACGTCGATAGTGCTTCCTCGGGAGCGTATCTGCACAGCCCATATAGGCGCCAAAATAAATAACCATCACTGTTGGCATAGTCGACTATAGTTGTATTGTTCAGTACCAGAATCACGGGATAGAATTTTTTAAATATATATAAACCTTCGCAGTGTATATTTACTCTGAGAAAATAATCATCTCAACGATAATTAGTTTAACAAAGAGATACGATCAGCGAATAATAAATGTGTCTCAACTTCATATAGGTATTACGTCACATGAGATTGATATTACATCGCGCCCGTACTCTTAAATTTTTATGACGGATTGAAGTTGTTAATTCTTGTTTGACATTTTTTTGAGAGGTCAAGTCAAGTGTCCCAGTGACTCGAAGAGTTCGATGAGTAAACTAAAAAAAAAAAATTGTGGCATAGACACGGCTACCGGAATCACGACTCTTAACCGATTGGACCCGTTATCTTTCGCCATTTACACATTAAACTAACTCACAATGCGCCCAGCATAATTTCAGTCACGAGCCCGATGACACGATCGCTATTTGTCGTGCATTATCGGAGAGAGGACCCATGCAGATGAGTGAGTTGGTCGATCGTTATGTCGAGTTCGCCAACAGGAGAGACGTACGGTAAAACGATGCAACTTACAGGTTTCTGCAAAGCAGCGGCCTCAGTGCGGGACGGCCGACGAACGTGGAAACGATAACCGATATGCAGAAACTGCCAAGAAACCATTATCCTAAGTTACGAGGGCCACCATACACATAGACGTACGCGTACGTGTATTTAAGAAAAGAGGAGGGTTGAGAAACTTGGCTGGTGGGTTCTTGCCGTTACGTGCTATAGCGACTATAAGTAACTGCGTTTAAGCTGCGTCGGTGTGACGGTAGCTGGTAGAGTCGAAACGTCCAAAACACCCCGAGAATGTCGTGAAGAGAGCCGCGCTTACGGAGTTCCCTTACCGCGCGTAAACGCCGACGATTTCGAGACCATTTATTGAATGTTTACTGCCTGTATGCAAACGCCGCTCCGCTCTCCCTAGCCCCCACGAGCCTTTATTTACGGGGTGCTGTGAAGTAACGGTCGATCGTATATCACAAATCCGTGTTACGTGTTACGTGCAACGTGCACCCTTTCCTCGCCTGTGTAAAGCCACTGACCGAGTAGGCCAAAAGGAAGGGTACAGATATAGATTTGGTGTTATGCTGGGAATTTGGTAGTTAGCAACGCGGAGTTTTACCGTTTACCGTCTCAATACGTTCGGCTCAATACCGGCTTCAGCATCGGACGGGCGCAGAACTCTCGACAATTGTTGCAGTCCCGTATCCGTGCCTATCGTTAAATTTCACCTGGGTGTCAATTAGCCAGTTTTCATTTGGTGGCCCCTTTTTCACCATCTTAAACCCGAAAGTTTCTCGTTCGCTCTCGTTACTCTCCTCCTGTGGAATTTATCGGGTTGTCAGTCCGTGTATACTCCTGCATACTTCTGCGACACATGGAGTATGCACCCCGTATCGAGTAGGCGGAACAAGAATCTCGGTACTCTTTAAATTGTATATACGTACATCCAACGACGTTTAGTTATCGTTCGGTTTAGTTCGGAATTGCCAGTACAATATTCGGCACAGTGACAATTCTTCCTTCGGAAAACCAAAAAAAGAAAAAGAAGAGAACAAAAATTGACCCTCGGTATTTACAGATATAGAACAAGGCCCACAAGAACAAAGTCGGTATTTTGGAATGAGAATTTATAAAATTTGGAAAATAAGTAGATATAGTAGCGAGAGGCCCAAAGTGGGGAGCAGCATCAGCACGCGCACAGCGACAACATCTTAATTCGCGATAAAAGGATATTAGGAGCCAAAGCGGTCCGGGTGGTTGAATCAGTTGCATGCTCTTGGGTATATATATATATATATTGTAACGAATATCGTACGCGATTGTACTCGGTAAGCGGTCTTGAAGGACCGCTCGGACGACAGAACATTTGACGGACGTAGAACCGATGGACGTCACTTCGTTCGTAGAATTGACAGTCAGTTTGATTCGGGACTTTAATACGAACTGACGTGCGACGCACGATACGACAGCGGATTTGAAATTAATAAACTAGCCCAAGTTCCGTTCTTTTTTATAATCGGTCTAACTTTATTTCCGCGGAACGATACGCGCGTTATTCATTCGCGCGGACGTAACAATATATATACATATATATATATAATATAGGCGACTTGGGTAGCCCTCCGACTATCTCAACCCAATGCAGTAGCTATATGACTCCGTTGAAACTGCAAGTCCAAGTGCTGCTGGAAGAAGTGCTGGATGGGCACAAGACACGCAGAGCCCGGTGCGTTCCGCGTATCCACAGACCGCGACAAGATTAGCATCGCTATTCGGTAACACGCGAATGCGACGAAGGGGCCCAATCGCTTCTGGGCACAACTCCTTGACCACGTGCTCATTAGTCATTAGTCTCTCGTCGCCGAACCCACCACCAAATCACGATCGTCTCGCCCGACTTGGCACGCTCTGACCACGAGAAGTCTCGTAAGCACATTTCAATTTTTTTTTTCTCCATCACTGATTAAAATCGTCACATAACCCGATAAAACGACATTACTCTCGTTATATCAAACTTTTATTTTTGCTTCCTATATGTTTCACTACCTTTACGCATGCAAATATTTATCTACACTTTAATGTAAGAGGTATCTTACACCATACAATGTAGTCAGTCATCCATACTTTATATGAAATGCATTCCGAGTTGCTCGATCAGGTTACTCAAAATAGTTTTCGTTTTCGTACGCTGATTATGAGTATCGTTCGTCAGGAATATATCAGCGCGTGCTACGAATAAATCATAATGATTGGAGAGAATGTGTTGGGCCGTCATTAGGATCGTACCATACATTTACCGAGTGCTCAGTGAGGTTTACAGCGCAAATTAACAGAACGTTAAATTCAAAGGGCTCATTGAAATGCGCAAATCGCGGTGGTCACGTCGGCAGGCGGTCATCGGTATGGCAGAACGAAGAATTGTAATAGCTACATCGCAAACGCTCGCTTACTGGATTAAAGTCTAAGGGCCGCAATATCATCCGTGTATTTAAATCGCAATGAAGCAGCGGTAAATACACCGGCGCGTATCCTCGTGTTTCGCAGCTACCACTTCAGCAGCCGCCACTGTTACCCAACTTGCATTCCATTTTCCTTTTACATACGTATGTACACACACACACACACACACACACACACACACACACACACACACACACACACACACACACACACACACACACACACGTTCAAACGTCGCGTCTCGGCGGAGGTGGCTATTAATGACGCACTGGCTTCAACGTCGGCACGTGCTCACGATATTATTTATTATTTATGCTAAATTATGCGCGCATGGACGCACAGTCGTCGGGGCAGTCCATGGATATACCCATGGAGCGCAGCCTGGCGGCCACGGTCTACCGTCCGTCTGTCCCACATTCTGCTTTTTTTTTCTCTTACTCAAGCATATTTATATATCAATTACGTGTCGTTCTTTCTAACCGGCCCGGAATTGTTATGTAAATCTTTGAATCTGTTATCCGGGTTCGCGATGTTCCGATGCCCCGCAGCAATTATACAACGCTTCTTATCGCGATTAAGTAGTTATCTGAAATGTGATCCTCCTACTAGTTGATAGTCACCTTGAACAATAATAACAATAATAACAATAATAACAATAATAACACAATAATAACAATAATAACAATAATAACAATAATAACAATAATAACAATAATAACAATAATAACAATAATAACAATAATAACAATAATAACAATAATTTCTGTAGTCGCGCATAATTTTCACGTGAGTGCTTGAGAACACGTCACCTTGACGAGTTTGTTCGGCCACTTAAATCTTCGTTAGCTGTGGAATCACCATGATGCGATACTTTTGTAACCGCACGCTCCATTTGCCGAGCGCTAATGACTTTTTGATCGTCCTGTAAATCTGTCAGGCCTGTATGGCACAGTTATTGAAAAAATTATCCATAAATGAATGAGATCGACAAGATTTTCGTGTTGTAAATAAATAAAATTGATGTAATTTGTTATCCAATAGATTCTTCTTCAGAATGAATTCTCTATATGTAAGTGTTACGGGAGGCCTGAATACGGGTGGAGACCCAGATGGGATTAAATAAAGTCACATTTTACAATGCAATTTTTCTAACGTAACTCCATATTATTTATTTCAAGGATAGCAGATTTAAAGAGATTACTTATTTAAGACACTCAGGTGTTGGTCCAAAAAACAGATCAATTTTTTGTTTTTTTTAAACACTCATGTACGAAGGACACGGTCGGGTTTTTTACACACAGTTAGAACAAGGTTTTGTTATGAAGTTTGAGATTTTTATTGAAAAATATCCAATAACAACGGACTTATTGACAATTAAAAACGGACATCGTATCTGAAAATCTATTAATCCGATCGAGTTGGAATTTGGACAGATTAAGGTCGTTTGTTATTAACAAATAAATTAACTTTTTTTTTAATCATCCGGTCATTAGATCGAAGATATTGTAATTAAAGATCTGTCCAAAGTTCAACTCAATAGGACGAAAAGATTTTGAGATACGATGTCCGTTGTTAATTGATATTTTTCCATTTAAAAAAACTCAAACTTATCAAAAACTTGGACACTGCTGTTCATGAATCCTTGGGCAGTTTTCCTATAGCGGCCCCATTCAGATCGTCTGGGCATTCATGAACAGCCCGGTACTAACTGTGCGTAAAAACCCGACTTTGTCCTTCTAATCCCCGCGTTAAAACAAGATTTTTAAAATGAACCTATTTTTTGGACAACATTCTTATGCTAGGAGAAAAGTAACTGATTGTCGCGATTAACTTGGAGCAAAGAGAGAGCGTTCACGCCACGTGCCGCACATCGATACGAAATTTAGGCTGTTCCTTTGGCCACCTTGCCCGTACCTTCGCAAAATGTTCGAGTCACCGCATTGAGCGGCCATTGTCCGACTTGATCTGATAACCCGTGAGAATTCTGAAGGAGGGGTAATATACGACTTAATATACGGAAAGGAGCATGGGCATGGGTATCTTGTTCTTAAACAGTAGGTATTAACATAAATATTATTTGAGCTATCAAATACCGTGGACAAGAATGGCTACATATATACGATGCGTATAAACTACGGAGCTAGTACTCTGTACCAAGTTCAGAGTACGGAATAGATACGAACTAGGAGAAACAGAGAGTGAGTGAGGAGAGCAACGGAATGGAAAGTGGAAAGCAAGGTTGACGAGTTTGGATGAGGGCGGGCGAGTTTGCGTGTAGTGAGGGAGGTCGTTGGAACAGGTCCCAGCGGCGCTTTTGGGTTTTGATAAAACGCCTAAACATCAATCGGACTCGAAAACTGGCCTGTAATTCGAGTTCCATACAGTAACCAGGGAAAGTATCGTCGGGCGTTAAACAGAGTTGTCCCTATGGGAAGTCGGGTCAATAGATAAGCGTCGAGAGGTAGAGGTCGGGTGATGCATCCGCTGAATATGTATGAGCACCGCGACACCCCATAGCACGGAGACCGAACCGCACTATCTGTGGGTGATAGTGGGTATGCTGTATGTCTCGCTGGGGTCTGCCGACGCGACTGCGGCTCCGGGTACCAGGGGTGATGGTGGCCGCGGCGAAGCGCGACACCACGATGGGCTCGCCGAGCTCGTCGTGAGCAAGGGTGAGACATACCGATATATTACCGTAGAGAAGAGAAAGGAGAGATTGTGGCATAGAAGGTATACCCTGCGTTCCCCACCGACCACCTTACAACCCTTGGAGAGACAGTCAACCGGAGCAAGAGTGAGATGGAGAAAGGCATGGGCTACATAGAACACTATGTAGCCGCAAGAACCACCCCAATGGAAACTCGAACCACAGTAGTGGCTCTGCAGTCTCACCCACCCACCCATCATACACACTCCTGTGCTCGCGAGCTCGCTACGTAGCTCACTCGACATGTCGTGCAGCACCACTCAGCACCACTCAGCGGCGGCGGCATCATCGGCATCATCGGCATCATCGGCATCATCGGCATCATCGGCATCATTGGCAGCAGAAACCCGTTGCGAAAGTCGTTGTCATCTTAGGAGACAAAGTTACGTCGCACTTACTTCGCGAACAGATGCCCATGGCTGCGCTAAGACGATGCTCGTAACCATCCTCGAGGTACCATAATGTTGAAAGGGAAAAAGAACCATTCAGCTTCCGGCACTTGTGTACGTAAAGCCGCGCGTGAATCATCATCATTCAGCACCCAAGAGAGGATATTCGATTTCTGACATTTATAGAGATATCGCGTTTTAAGTTGCGAAAAAAAGCGGTCACGCAGTGGAAATGGCTGTACGAGACGAAACGATAAGCCGCGAGGCGGCTTAGAGGTATGTCGATAATTCGAGTCTTAACGTAGGGTGGAAAGTTATTTGGCAAGGGGTTGATCCTCCAATGAGAACGGTATAATATATATGATCCGTTAAATAGGGAGAGTTGTACGCTTGAGCGATGAATCCCGCAAGACAGCATGAGATGTTGCCGGGATTAGGGTGAACGTTATAGTTTTAATCTCGTACTGTTAAAAGCTGCGACTGGTTCTCAAAGACGACGATCGAGATCGAATGAACATGGCTGAAATAAAATTTTAAAGCGGCTCCCTGTGTCTCACATCCATTGCGCGACACCATGCAAGTAACGAATACGTCTTTATTGAACTCGTACAGCTATAATGAAGGAATGCTTGAGTGATGAGATAGATTTTTTATCCGCTTTCGATGTTGGTTATTGTGAGGAGGTAAGAGGCAGTTTAGTGTTTAACCCTTCTACGTATGTATGCCAACTCGTGCACGATGTCATGACTCGTTGAGCGTCACTGCAACGAGAGTTTAAGAGGGTACGGAGGGGGATCGACGTGGTGATGGTGATGGGCGTGAGGAAGGGCTCAAACCGCGCCGAGAAATGCCAGGACAGCAAGCAATGCGGGGGTGTTGGCGCTTTTCGAGGGAAGGAAGAAAAGGGTAGAGGATAAAGCGGAGAGAAGTGAGAGGCTCGGTATGGGATGGCGTCGAGCGGTCCAATAAAATATATCCAAAGCAGAGGCGACGACTTGTTCGGGTAAAGGGGTTCTCGTGCAGCAACGCTTAATTATACAGCTCTCTCAAAGTCCGCAAGTTCATCGCTAACCCTGGTGTACGCGTTTCTCGGGCGCAACGAGTATTCGCTTGGAGGGGGCCGCAGAGTTGAAAATAACCACGGATAATTAACCGATTTAGTGGCGGTGAAGTCGGCCACTGAGGAATGTACCACGCTCAACGGGCAACAGCGGAATTTTGACTTTATCCAGTACGACTTCTTAATCAACTCGGTAAACTCTCCCACTGCTTATAGGGGAAACCGTGGCAAGATGGGCCCCCGGGGCAAGATGGGCTAGTGAAAAATCGGGCCGACCCGGGGCGTAATGGGCCACCCCAAAATGATTTAAAAACATATGAAAACCGGAAAGGAAATAATAAAAACCTTTCGTGGACAATGATAGAAGCAGGAAAACCCAAAATAGGGAAGTGGGGCAAAATGGGGTACCTAAAAAAAAAATATTGAAAAAATTACGGGTAGCCCGTTTCGCCCCAGAAAATGTTCTTTTTGGGACCGGTTATAAAACCTATGAAAA